>JACEEZ010006649.1:232500-245000 GCA_016584305.1 Chionoecetes opilio
GGTAAAGTTTAGACAGGTAAAGTTAAGACAGGTAAAGTTTAGACAGGTAAAGTTAAGACAGGTAAAGTTTAGACAGGTAAAGTTAAGACAGGTAAAGTTTAGACAGGTAAAGTTTAGACAGGTAAAGTTTAGACAGGTAAAGTTAAGACAGGTAAAGTTTAGACAGGTAAAGTTAAGACAGGTAAAGTTTAGACAGGTAAGTTAAATAAAGTTTAGACAGGTAAAGTTTAGACAGCTTTCTAGTTCAATAGAGTAGTTGACAAGTTAGGTAAGTTACCGCTTTTCTTCTTATGGCACCAGACTATCACACGCAAATTCTCGTCTAGGAAACACACCACACAAGAAAGAAAACGCATGGAATGGTACATTTCTAGATTTACATCACAAGGTGAACACCGAACTTGCTTTGGTGGACGAAACAATTTTTTTTTGGTAAGTTTTGCTGTGTTTTGAATTTATCTGCTAACCGTTACTGCCGCAAATAACTTTTTTCAATAAAAATGACAAAAAGAAAAATGAGCCTAACCGAACCTATACCTAACCTAACTTTTACCTAACATAAACTAACCCTTACCTAACATAACCTATACCTAACCTAACCTATACCTAACCCAACCTTTACCTTTACCTACCTAACAAAAAAGAACTAACAACAAAATTGATTTGCGACAGAAACGGTTAGCAGATTAATTCAAAAACACATCAAAACTCACCAGAAAATAATAGTTTCGCCACCAAAGTGAATTCGGTGTTCATCTGAAATAATACCGAAATAATAATCAAAATCTGAGGAGTATTATTATAGTAAATTATGATATTCTTGCATTTTCTCTGGAACGGAAGTGAAACCCCCAGAATAGCACCAAGGCAGGGTCACAGGGCAGTTCTTAGGGCGTGTCGGAACAGGTCGTCAGATAGTGTGTGAGGCTAATGAGACCTTTGATTCTGATTACCCTAATGAGCCATAACCTCGGGAGATAAATGGTGCCGAGCGAGATTAGTTACATTCTGATGGACGGAGGATAATGCAACTCATAAGAACATAAGAGCATAAGAAAATAAGGAAGCTACAAGAGGCCGTGAGATCTACATGAGGTAGTTCCTGTTACTTAACACTACCTGCATACATACATCCACCTTTCATCCCCATCCATGAATTTATCTAGCCTCCTTTTAAAGTTCTCTAATGACTCCGCACTAACTACCTGCTTACTGAGTCCATTCATAGGTGTAAACAAGACTTGTGCATATGGGGACCACTATACGGATCGGCGCTGAGAAGGAGCGAAAAAAGAAAGGGAATAAGAATGTGTTCAAAAACAAAACAATGTGGTGCTAATTGCTGTAAAGATTATTATACATTTTAAATTTCCATTGTTCTATCCACTATGATGAAGAGTGCGAGTACATTGTACCAATCACACATATTGCTCCACATGAAGATAATTGCAATAAAGTAATTAATCTCCGTTATTACTCAATGTCCTAAAATAGAATTGCATAAAACACTCAACATCATGAAGGAGAGTAGAAAGTAGTTAGACCTTGAGACCCAGAACGTAATTTCCATTGTAATTTGGGTACCATTCGACGATTTTTATTGAATATAAGCAATATTTTATAGATATGACCTGTTTAGTATCCTTGTCCACTAAGTAACTTGGTTTATTTAGTTACTTTTTATAATTTTATGGCTCGAAAACAGACAATTTTTTAGAGCAAAGGAAAGATCTGGGCGTGAAGGGGTTGAAGATTATGTAAAATAAAATAAGTTGTTGCCCTGAAGAACAATATGAGGAGGAAAATGAAGCAATACAGCGGAGGACGAGCAATACCTGAACGGCCAGGTTGCATTTGGACATAATGGTGAGTCTCTATCTTCCCTGAGAGCGTCCATTTGTCTGCCTTCACTTCAACGATCAATTTTCGCGTCCTAGATTACTCCCTTTGAGGAATAGAACTCTTCAGAAAACAAACCTCAAAATTGTGGAGTGAGAGAGGATGAGGAGTGTGGGAGGAGACCGTGTATCGAGGCGGGTCTGATAAGTGGACCGAATCATCAATTATTGCCCTTAGATATTACTGGGTCACAGAGGCTGGAGCAAGAATAGAGAGTCCTTGCGAATCACCCTTATTTCTTCCTGAGCCAAGATTCAAGGTCGAGGCACACGTCAGTTAGGGCCTTAAGTGCCATCAATTAGGCTGTCATCTAGTTATCCGGCGATCCACTAAGCGGGCATATCTTCCATACACAGCGGGGTCGTGAGCCCTGCTGGTCCTCGACACCAATTTACAGCCTCATCAAAGTCCGACCAATATGTCAAATGGTCCATTTTCTTGGGTGATTTAACATCGTCTGATTGGTGGAGGGCGGCCACAAAAACTTACCTTAAAGGAATGCTGGAAGACCATATCAGCGGCCATTACGAGCCAGCTTTCTAACTCTAACTTATTCCTCGGGATCTTAATGAGTTTTTCTTTTTCCTCGTTTTCCTTTATCAGGTTCATCTGGTGTGAAACTTTGACCTTATCACACACAAAAAATTCGGGTGTTCATGATATTTCAAGGCTGTGCTGTTTGGAGGTCGGGGTAATAACTTAGGACACAGCCTCATGTACATATAATAGTAGAAACATAGGGGCAGGGAGCAAGCATGGGCCGGGGGTTGGCGTGCGAGGCCTGCGTGTGTGTGGGCCAGGCCAGGACAGTCGCCGTTGTTCTGCCCATCTGGTTCCATCATGACCACCACAACTCACGCCCCTCGCCTCAGATGACCACGGTCGCTGCTGCTAATTGGATGATTCTATTCCAACTGAAAGCCTCAAGAAATCGTTTTTTTCCTTCAATTTTTACCTACCCTTCTCTCTCTCTCTCTCTCTCTCTCTCTCTCTCTCTCTCTCTCTCTCTCTCTCTCTCTTCTCTCTCTCTCTCTCTCTCTCTCTCTCTCTCTCTCTCTCTCTCTCTCTCTCTCTCTCTCTCTCTCTCTCTCTCTCTCTCTCTCTCTCTCTCTCTCTCTCTCTGCATAACATAAATTTGGTAACGTATTCATGTCATTAACTCCTCAGTATTCACATGGATTTTAAGTATTTGTGACTAAAATTGCCTCACGAACGCTCACCAACGAATCACTACATTATATATAGACATGTTAAAAGCCCTATTGATTGACTAAATAGACCAAATGTTTAGTCTGCACCTCTACATACGTAAGAAAAATGAATAAGTAAAGAGCAAAGATAACTACGTGTGTGGTGTGTGTGTGTGTGTGTGTGTGTGTGTGTGTGTGTGTGTGTGTGTGTGTGTGTGTGTGTGTGTGTGTTTGTGGTGTGTGTGTGTGTGTGTGGGGTGTGTGTGTGTGTGTGTGTGTGTGTGTTGTGGTGTGTGTGTGTGTGTGTGTGTGTGTGTGTGGTTGTGTGTGTGTGTGTGTGTGTGTGTGTGTGTGTGTGTGTGTGTGTGTGTGTGTGTGTGTGTGTGTGTGTGTGGTGTGTGGTGTGTGGGTGGGGGGTGTGTGTGTGTTGTGGTGTGTGTGTGTTGCGTGTGTGTGGGGTGTGTTGGGTGGTGTGTGTGCGTGTCGTGCGTGCGTTGCGTGCGTGCGTGTGTGCGTGCGTGGTGCGTGCTGTGGTGTGTGTGTGTGTGTGTGTGTGTGTGTGTGTTGTGTGTGTGTGTGTGTGTGTGTGTGTGTGTGTGTGTGTGTGTGTTGTGGTGGTGTGGTGTGTGTGTGTGTGTGTGTGTGTGTGTGTGTGTGTGTGTGTGTGTTGTTGTGTGTGTGGTGTGTGTGTGTGTGTGTGTGTGTTGTGTGTGTGTGTGTGTGTGTGTGTGTGTGTGTGTGTGTGTGTGTGTGTGTGTGTGTGTGTGTGTGTGTGTGTGTGTGTGTGTCACGGTCAATATCTGTCAAATATGTCCCTCACGGAGTCAGTATTATCAACATGAAGAGCGCAATAAGGACGTATAAGTCATATCATATTCATGCTCAGAAAAAAAACCCCAAGTAAATATTAACGAAGGTGATGTTTTAATCAACATAACTGGTACAAGAACATGGTATACTCTATGAAAAAGCTAAATAACAACTTTCCCCGAACATTATAGAAATTCGACTTGGTGGTAAGTTACGTGGTAAGTTACGAAACACAACACAACACGTAATTTGTCGAGTGAGTCATTACTAAGCTGCAACAAATCCAAGGTGTGAAAGGTGTGGCAGGGAAGGACACTGTTAGGCTTCTGGACGTCCGTGGCCGGTAAGTCGACACTCCAACTGTCTCCTCCAGCAGGGGCAGAGGTGTGAAAACCGCTGTACGCTTTCACCCACCTACTCGCCATTAAAATTTGATTATATCAGTCATTTTCGTACGAGGTTAGAGGGAACAGAGATGGGAGAGTGAACGAAATTTCAGGTGTTGGTTAGGTAGTGGATGTGGTGCAACTGAGGGGCTTCAACCAGCTCAAGGCGCCCTCTCCTTCCGACGATCTTGTGGTGAGTGTATAGGGTGGGATGGGAGGTATGGTGAGGAGGGAATGGTGACAACAGTGGTGAGTGTATAGGGCGCGATGGGAAGTATGGTGAGGAGGGAATGGTGACAACAGTGGTGAGTGTATAGGGCGTGATGGGAGGTATGGTGAGGAGGGAATGGTGACAACAGTGGTGAGTGTATAGGGCGCGATGGGAAGTATGGTGAGGAGGGAATGGTGACAACAGTGGTGAGTGTATAGGGCGTGATGGGAGGTATGGTGAGGAGGGAATGGTGACAGCAGTGGTGAGTGTATAGGGCGTGATGGGAGGTAAGGTGAAGAGGGAATGGTGACAACAGTGGTGAGTGTACAGGGCGTGATGGGAGGTATGGTGAGGAGGGAATGGTGACAACAGTGGTGAGTGTATAGGGCGTAATGGGAGGTATGGTGAGGAGGGAATGGTGACAACAGTGGTGAGTGTTAGGGCGTGATGGGAGGTATGGTGAGGAGGGAATGGTGACACAGTGGTGAGTGTATAGGGCGTGATGGGAGGTATGGTGAGGAGGGAATGGTGACAACAGTGGGTGAGTGTGTAGGGCGTGATGGGAGGTATGGTGACAGCAGTGGTGAGTGTATAGAGCGTGATGGGAGGTATGGTGAGGAGGGAATGGTGACAGCAGTGGTGAGTGTATAGGGCGTGATGGGAGGTATGGTGAGGAGGGAATGGTGACAACAGTGGTGAGTGTGTAGGGCGTGATGGGAGGTATGGTGAGGAGGGAATGGTGACAACAGTGGTGAGTGTGTAGGGCGTGATGGGAGGTATGGTGATGAGGGAATGGTGACAACAGTGGTGAGTGTATAGGGCGCGATGGGAGGTATGGTGAGGAGGGAATGGTGACAGCAGTGGTGAGTGTATAGGCGCGATGGGAGGTATGGTGAGGAGGGAATGGTGACAACAGTGGTGAGTGTATAGGGCGTGATGGGAGGTATGGTGAGGAGGGAATGGTGACAGCAGTGGTGAGTGTATAGGGCGTGATGGGAGGTATGGTGAGGAGGGAATGGTGACAGCAGTGGTGAGTGTATAGGCGTGATGGGAGGTATGGTGAGGAGGGAATGGTGACAACAGTGGTGAGTGTATAGGGCGTGATGGGAGGTATGGTGAGGAGGGAATGGTGACAGCAGTGGTGAGTGTATAGGCGTGATGGGAGGTATGGTGAGGAGGGAATGGTGACAACAGTGGTGAGTGTAAAGGGCGTGATGGGAGGTATGGTGAGGAGGGAATGGTGACAACAGTGGTGAGTGTAAGGCGTGATGGGAGGTATGGTGAGGAGGGAATGGTGACAGCAGTGGTGAGTGTATAGGGTGCGATGGGAGGTATGGTGAGGCGGGAATGGTGACAACAACAGTGAAGAAGGGGCCTCGCTAGATCACTGATGGCATTACTATGTTCGTTCTAATAAAGAAAGTGATTTGATTTGGAATGATACTATATAGAGAGCTCATATTGTAATCATTTTTATATAGACTTTACTAGAATAACAGCTGAGAGTGTTAGGTTTCTATTACTAACGCAAGGCAAAGTTTTTCATGCATAGTCCTAAGAGGATATGATACTAGTTCTTATTTAAGGAAACATGAGTCATCAAAGCGATAATTAAAGGGATGAACCACTGTTATAATGCTTCCTGACCTGACATGGACACTGCATTATAAGAGTCACCAGCCGAACACCATTTCAAGGTTGTGAGTATTTCTCTCTCCCTTTCTCTCTGAGAGAGTCAAAACTCCGTTAATAAGAGGAATTCTAATGGTACAAAATTGACCACTCATGGTTTTGTAACACACATTTGGAATAGCAAGAATATAGATAATAACAGACACATGTATATTAATTAGTAAACGATTTATGAATGCAAAACCTCTGCATACGAACAAAAAGATGTATCTCAAGGCGCCTCATGCACGGGTAGGCTGACGACAGCAGGCCGGCGGTGGCCAATAAGAAGCGACAAATGCCTCAGCGGCGCACACACACACTGTCATAACACAATGAAACATACAAGATACGCAGTAAAAAGTAATTATATATAGATATATGATGAAATATGCTAATAATGAAATCTTATCACACTGTTATCACTCCAACTATATGAGTAATGTTTTCCATGAGTTGCGTGATTATATGATGAGTCTCCAGCTGTGTACCGTTTGTATTATATCCATCCTGAACTGCAGCTGTAAGTGAGTGTTGCAGAGAGTGAGCCCAACACAGAAGACGATAGAGAGAGAGGAAAAAGAGAAAGAGAGAGAATGAAAGGAAAGAGAGAGAAAAGAAAATGAGAAACCGAAAGAGAGAGAGAAACAGAACAGAAAGAAAGAAATAATATACAAAAATCATCTCAATGTACGAAGGTGTAACACTTTGATGACTGCATCAGATATTCGCGTTCGTGGTAAGCTACAAAACACAAGCATCATCCGCATCTGAACTTGTTTGGATTTAATTAAACATTTGTTGCTCACGTAATTCGCCTCCAAGAGAATTGAAATAATCCAATTAATAGATGTGAGCGAGTTTTTGCCATTTTCCCTCTTCACCGAATATTCTTGTATTCCGGCAAGAATAAAACTAAAGCTGCAGCCAGAGACGAAAAGCAGGCACCCGATTAATTTATTTCCTCATTTCCTCAGTCGTGTGAGGGATATGATGTGGATCGCTGAAATTACAGTTGCCCGCTTATCATGCTGCAATCGGTCAATAAAAGCAGACAAAGAATAACAACAGCCCGGAAACCAATAACACTGATATGGTGATCCACAACCAGAGCTCTTGCAGGAGTTCGCATGGTCTTTGGGTGTGCGGCTCGACTGCGACGTCATGTGGACAGGGTGGCAAAGCGTTATCTACCTTGGGAGAGGCCACGGGTCGGGGCTGTGTGACAGATCAAGATATGTGGCAGATCACATTAAGGTATGTGCATGTGAACACCCACATTTTACATGAATTACGTCCCCTGGATCGAGAAGCATATCCATATCATATCATAGGGGAGGGGTGGAGAGAGAGAGAGAGAGAAGAGAGAGAGAGAGAGAGAGAGAGAGAGAGAGAGAGAGAGAGAGAGAGAGAGAGAGAGAGAGAGAGAGAGAGAGAGAGAGAGAGAGAGAGAGAGAGAGAGAGAGAGAGAGAGAGAGAGAGAGAGAGAGAGGAAGAGAGAGAGAGAGAGAGAGAGAGAGAGAGAGAGAGAGAGAGAGAGAGAGAGAGAGAGAGAGAGAGAGCCCAATTTTTATGCTCCCACTATTCTTGTTCTTTAGTTCTTACTTTTCCTTTGCAGTTTGTTTGTTTGTTCGTTTATGTATGTGAGTAAGTGTGTGTCATTCGCCCACGGTCTTGTCCACGCAAGCCGGGCTCGCAATCGCCAGTTTCACCATCCCAGTGCGAGCTTGAAGCTCATGACTGATCTTAGGGTAATGCTGGGACCTCACACACCACACATCTCATCCCTTTGCTCAAGGGAGACAGTAACCGCCCGCTTATATCAGTGAAAAATCCCCGGGAGCAAACGAGGATTCGTACCGACGAACCACATAATAGCGCGCCAAGCTCTTATCCACTGGACCAGCGAGCAGTGTAGCAGTGTATCTGTGTGTGTGTATGCGTGTGTGTGTGTGTGTGTATGTGTGTGTGTGTGTGTGTGTGTGTGTGTGTGTGTGTGTGTGTGTGTGTGTGTGTGTGTGTGTGTGTGTGTGTGTGTGCAGGGGGGGTGGGGATGCAGGTGTGTGGGCCCGGCTTCACCTGTCCTGCTGGCGCCGCCCCTGCCCTGCGTGCGGCCGGGTGTCGGGTGACTGGAGGCTCTGCGGGTCCAGCGCACTGACGAGAGGCCAAAAGAACAATGTAGCAATTATTTATCGCTTCACCTCATCCATTGGACATCTGATGCATTTTAGATAAGGTGAGGTGCAGTGCCTGTATTTGCCAGTCCTGTTCAAGAGCGACACTCGAGAGAAAGCTTGATGGATCAGAATGACAAACATCAAAAACGGTCACACCTGCAGGAGTGAGCGCACCACGGGACAAAAGGAGAAAGCGCCAAACATACCTTCAAGGTTTATAGTTACGCGTTTTGATAAACTTTAGAATCTGAATTACGAGACCCTGCACGCCACAGCTGCATGAATAGCAGGCAGTTGTAAGGAATCACTGAATACGGTGATTTGTATAAAACATCATATCAATTTTTGTTAAAGTAAATGCGTCATCATATCATCCATGTATAAAACGCGTGCAAACACTACTACATAGGTAAATGCCCTGTGATGTAATACATGTGATTATATATATATATATATATATATATATATATATATATATATATATATATATATATGATGAGAGAAGAGAGAGAGATGAGGAGAGAGAGAGAGAGAGAGAGAGAGAGAGAGAGAGAGAGAGAGAGAGAGAGAGAGAGAAGAGAGAGGAGAGAGAGAGAGAGAGAGAGAGAGAGAGAGAGAGAGAGGAGAGAGAGAGAGAGAGAGAGAGGAGAGAGAGAGAGAGGAGAGAGAGAGAGAGAGAGAGAGAGAGAGAGAGAGAGAGAGAGAGAGAGAGAGAGAGAGAGAGAGAGAGAGAGAGAGAGAGAAGAGAGAGCTAGTTAAGAGCAGAGACGAGAGAGAGAAGTCGGATGAGAGAGAGAGTAATGAAGAGAGGTGAACAAGCAACCTTGAAGCTTTTCATCATTGCAAACCTGCATTCAATCATAGTCCGTTTGCACAACAGTAATAAATTCGCCATGGTTGACACAACAACCTTGAATTACTACCAAGCCTCTTTGATAGTGCTTAAGAGACTCAAGTAACAAAATCCAAACACAATTATTTTCTCTTTAAATCTAGCTGCGTTGCGAGGTGATGGCAGCGGCAGGTAAAGCTCTCCGGTGAACCCTGGCAGCCCGCGGTGTCAAGTGACGCACCTGTCCTCCTAAGTGAAGGGCCAATGGAACGGTGAGGGTTTTAAAGATTACTCGAATGCACTGATAGAGACATGTGCCATTTAAAACATTTCCTCGTGAATACAGAGTACAAAAACAAGAGGGCATTCAGTTATTCATAAAACAAGAAACATATCTTGTTCCCTAGTGGATAAGCCTGTTCTCTCTCTGTTCTTCCTCATCCTTGGCTTTCCTGGTGGCGTGCCGTGAACCTAATCCCTGGTGTGTGCGAGGTGAGAGGCGGCGGGCGGTAACACCAGATCTGGAGCAACCAGCCGCAGGTGGCAGCGGGAGGCGGGACGGAGGTTTCTTGAGTGACAAGATGCAAGAAAATTAATGGGCTTTATATAAGGTGTCAGGGAGAGAGACAAAACCAATCCCAGCCTCTCGGGACGTGTCAAGATGGCGGGCGGGTATTGTTTACACCATTATATATATTCCCGCCGCTCCTGACGCAGTGGCGGCAGTATGTGTCATGTTCCTGATGTTCTCACTGTGTCGTCGATTTGTTTATTCGTGAGAACCATTTGGCGGGTCCTTTCGACATCAAAATAAGTGACATGAAGTAAAGCAGCTAGGACATTACACTTATACGGACACCTCATGAGGGGCGGCCACGATTAAGCTTTGAGTTTAGACACCAACAATTTACATCAACCTAATATGTATTTTCTTTAAAAATAAAGCTGTAAATATATACCAGTATGAAGGGAAACATGATGTAGCTCCATTCACCCGTAGTAATAATCTTGCCTAGTATGAAAATAGCGATTTATTAAGAGCTTAGATCACAAACTCTTGAAGTCCACCACGCACCTGTGTCCACACGAGTACGTAGCTAACATGTTGCTGGGTATTCGAAGTGAGACACAGCAACCGCGTGCAGCAAGGAAACAACAGTCATGGTGTGATGGTGTACATATATTTATGTATCTAATCATAGACCACTGTATACCGTGGTCTATGATCTAATGCATCATACGCGTCACACACCACGGCAGAGTTGGTGTTGCTTTGTCCGCAGGCGAGTCTGTGATGCACCATGCTTCTAATAATTCAGTGTCCATGACTATCAGAATTGCAATATTTCTTCACTGTATTATCAACCAAGTCATATACATACCGACAGAGAGAGAGAGAGAGATACATATCTTTCCGATATCTGCGCTGCAAGACTACTTAATGCCCTTACTATATTCACAAATTATCTTTCTTATTATTATTTCACAAGTGCGAACATTTGTAATTTGACTGAGGAAATATGTAAATATATCCATAAGGGAAATGTATTGTGATTCCTCTATAAAAACACACACACACACACACACACACACACACACACAACACAAAACACACACACACACACACACACACACACACACACACACAACACACACACACACACACACACACACACACACACACACACACACACACACACACACACACACACACACACAACACACACACACATACACACATTCTGCAAATAATTTTATTCCTTATACATTTTCATTTCTTTCTTCCTTTCATCATTTTTGTATTACCATCTATTATTATTATTACATTATTACACACACACACACCACACACACACACACACACACACACACAACACACACACACACACACACACACACACACACACAACAACACATACACACACACACA
Source organism: Chionoecetes opilio (assembly GCA_016584305.1). NCBI lineage: Eukaryota > Metazoa > Arthropoda > Malacostraca > Decapoda > Majidae > Chionoecetes > Chionoecetes opilio. Next base: position 243,607 of record JACEEZ010006649.1, read on the forward strand.
CACACAACAACAACACACACACACACACACACACACACACACCAACACATACACAACACATACACACACACACACACACACACAACATACACACACACACACACACACACACACACACACACACACACACACAACACACACACACACAACACAACACACACACACACACACACAACACACTACACACACACACACAACACATACAACACAAACACACACACACAGAGAGAGAGAGAGAGAGAGAGAGAGAGAGAGAGAGAGAGAGAGAGAGAGAGAGAGAGAGAGAGAGAGAGAGAGAGAGAGAGAGAGAGAGAGAGAGAGAGAGAGAGGAAGAGAGAGAGAGAGAGAGAGAGGAGAGAGCAGAGATGAGGAGTAAGAGAAGTGTATGCATGTATAGTAGCTACAAGTATATACTTGTATGTAGCTACTATACATATTTTACATCGCATAAATATTTACATTTTCTCATGTAGGAATGTGATACCTAGCCGAGCTGAAAATTTTCGACGTTATCAGTAGTTTCAAGTAAATTAGTAATGCGCTTTTATACCTGATGAATAAAGCTTCCATCACCGGACAAATGGCGCACTAGAGGATTAAAAGTTATCTCCAGACAGTAAAATGGCAGAGGCGGGCAAAGGCTGACCTCCATTAACAGAATCCTCCTTCAAGAAAAGCCGCTGGCAACCTCTTCTAATCCTGTTACACGATTATTGTAGTCATCTGCGATTGGTCCAAGGGTCGTGACGTCATGAACTAGACTGCCAATCATACCTCTTTGTGGGTTGGCCCTTTTAAGGTTATAACAAGATTATCATAATTACAACGTTTCTTCATAATGGATTCAGATTACTTAATGAGCCTAATGCTAACTTTAGAGTAATTTACATTTGTTATACAGCAATTATCAACCTGCGGGTCTTTTTTTTCCCCCTGCTGATGGACTCTCCGCCACCAAGGAAGGGCAGGAGGCCGGGCGTGAGTATCCTGGCGGCGTGGTTCTGCAGGGCGCACCGCTTGGCCTTGGCTCACGGTAGACACTCTTCCGCAGGGGTAAGAGGCTCAAGTGTTGGTTGATGGACGCCATTCTGCCTATCCGTCCGTTTGCATGAGCCTCCCAGATCGTCATTACTCTTTACTCTCTTCACATTCACAGACGCAAACACACACACACACACACACACACACACACACACACACACACACACACACACACACACACACACACACATACAGACATACACACACGCACACACACACGCGCACGCACACACACACACACACACTCACACACACACACACACACACACACACACACACACACACACACACACACCACACACACACACACACACACACACATACACACACACACACACAAGCGGATGATGATT
>JACEEZ010006649.1:256162-293741 GCA_016584305.1 Chionoecetes opilio
TTTCAGCAACTGATGTTAACTGATTGGGCGATAGTTTCCGGGCTGCGACTTGCTTCCTTTTTTAAATATAGGTGTGACATTTCTAGCTTCCATTCGCACGGTACATTTCCGGAGTAAAGACTTATTAAATAGATGGAAGTGTTTACTATTTCGTTCTTTGCTTTTTTTAATATGCGTGGCGAAATTTTGTCAGGACCGGGAGCCTTGTTAATTTTCATGTTATTTATCGCGAGCAATATGTCACATTCCTGAAAGGTTAATGAGCTGAGGCAAGTACCTTTGTTCTGGGTTTTCGGGGTGGGTAGATTTTGCGTGTTTTCCACTGTGAAGACTGATGCAAAAAAGTTATTTAGAGTATCCGCCATAGATACTTCATTTTCTGTGTGTTCGCCATTTTCCATTTCCAACGGCCCTATGGTTGAAGTCATTATTTTTTTCTTTTTAACATAGCTGTAGAATTCTTTAGGGTTTGATTTGCTCATTTCGGCAATACGTACTTCAAAATTTTCTTGCTCTGCTTAATGAGTTTTTTCGTATTTCGTCTAATTCTGTCATGATCGCGTTTGTCGTCTTCATTTTGTGTTTCTTTGTGTTTTTCATATGCACGCTTTTTGGCTGCAAGGCTGTCCTTGATTTCGCGGGTCCACCATTTCGGTTTAATGTTTTGAAAAGATCGCCTATATCGCATCGGTATTGAGGATAGTATTGCTAAGTTAAGCTTACCGGTGAATTCATGCCATGCTACATTTATGTCGTTACTTTCTGAGATAACATTCCAATCGGTGTTCGCTAAGATTCTTTTTAGTTTTCTGAAGTCTGCCTTTCGATAATCAAGAACTTTTTCTTTACTTTCGACTTCGCTTGTCTTACTGATGTTAATACTGAAAGTAATCGCCCGGTGGTCACTGCTACTAAATTCGGATCCGACGTTAACGTTACTGACAAGATTTTCGTTAGTTGTGAAAATAAGATCTAGAATATTTTCGCCTCGAGTTGGTTGATCCACGTGTTGGTATAAAGCACTTTCTTGGAGATTTGAATAGAGAGGAGGAGGAGGAGGAGGAGGAGGAGGAGAAAGAGAAAAGGGAAGCCAAATGACCAAGCTTACCTGTGTGATTGGACTTCCTTTCACCTGACTTTCACTACGATAAAAGACACGACGAATGGATAGAAAAGCTGAAAGGATCACTCCCCTTCCTTCTAACCAGTGTCCCACAACCACCGGGAAAGACAAGTCCACCATACCTGTAAAAAAAAAGTAGATATGAAAATTATTATAAAAACGAGAAAGGATATTAACACTTGATATCATACTTACCAACTATGTATTTATATCTATTAATTTCATCAATTCATTAATATAAAAATGACAAAGAGGCAGAAAATAAGCGCGCTCCCGAAATATAGAGAATGTAATAATCACGGTCTGTACAATCATTTATGACGCGGAGTAGAATCTGACACTTTGAAATAGATATAAATACAAAACGACAATGATCCTAAGACAGAAAAAAATGTGTATGACTCCAAAAAGAGCAAAAACAAGACTCTAAGCATCCCCATCCCCTGTCCCCGCCGCCCCGCCCGCTGCCTGAGATAAATGTGTTGGCGTCCCCGTCACCCCGCTAGTGCCGTCTGGGGGCCACATGAGGCGCCGGCTGACCCTCGGCTGCAGCGGGGCCTCCATCACCCCCTCGTCACCCAACATAATGCCACAAAGACGTCCCCAAATGGTCCCAGAATTACTAATACTCTTTAGTGTGTGTGTGTGTGTGTGTGTGTGTGTGTTGTGTGTGTGTGTGTGTGTGTGTGTGTGTGTGTGTGTGTGTGTGTGTGTGTGTGTGTGTGTGTGTATGTGTGTGTGTGTGTGTGTGGTGTGTGGTGTGTTGTGTGGTTGTGTGTGTGTCGTTGTCGTGTGTCTGTGTGTGTGGTGTGTGTCTGTGTGTGTGGTGTGTCTGTGTGTGTCTGTGTGTGTCTGTGTCTGTGTGTGTGTGTGTGTGTGTGTGTGTGTGTGTTGTGTGTGTGTGTATGTGTGTGTGTGTTGCCTCTTTGTTGTCAAGTATTGTTTCTAAAAGTTATACGATAAAACTACAGTGGAAATATTAAAAATAATGGGTTCGAGTTGATAAAGTTTACGACGGTGATGTTTAAATATTTGGATGCTGCAGACAAGGCCGGAATGAGGGACAACTGTTTGTGAGCATGAGAGAGAGAGAGAGAGAGAGAGAAGAGAGAGGAGAGAGAGAGAGAGAGAGAGAGAGAGAGAGAGAGAGAGAGAGAGAGAGAGAGAGAGACTGGATGCGGGGGGGTCGTCGAGGCAGGGGAGAGCTGCTGGGAAGGCGGTGCGCTGAGATTATTAGTTTAGCATCTACTAACTTCAAGTCTACCACCAGCAACACATTCAGGCGCTGTGCTTTGCGCCAATGGAGGCAAGCGGGCCCTGACCTAATTCAAAAGGCTTTTAGCTCAAACTTTTCCAGGGCAGCGTGTTAGGGGCGCAGTGTGCCGGGGCGAGGATGAGCGTGGACGCAGGCGAGGCTGAGACGCGGGAATCGATGATGGCTGGAAATGCCGGGACAGTAGCGTCACAAGCGGGGTGGGGGCCGCCTTCCCACCCCTTACACAACCCACCTGACTCTCAGGGCTCCTTCCTACTGCCGTGTATTTCAGACGACATCGTGTTCGTCGACGGGCTTCAAACATGCTCAGGAAATGACTCCATACAGTCGACAAACGATCTTGCATCAGATTGAGAGCCATTTGTCGACCCCCAAATTACATCACTTTCCCCGACAGGTCATTGGCAATATGTCTGCAGACACGGGTGTCGCCGGGATTATGGCGCGTGGGAGGATATTTTTCTCGTACCAGGACCAGGAGACCCGATGAATAAGCGAACTTACTTGTGCTATAATAGTTAAACTTGGCTGTGTGTCTGTGTGTCTGTGTGTGTGTGTGTTGTGTGTGTGTGTGTGTGTGTGTGTGTGTGTGTGTGTGTGTGTGTGTGTGTGTGTGTGTGTGTGTGTGTGTGCGCACGCGTGCGGACGAGCATTCACAGGAGCTGGTGAGTGTGTAATGGTCGGCTGGTTGGCAGGGAGACAGAGACACATGACCTCCCCAACACTGGGCCTCGCGTCGACATCAAGCCAGCCGTGTGGATACTGATGGATGAATGGATATAGAGATGGACAGAGAGATCAGGCTCTGAATACATATATTCACACACACACACACACACACACACACACACACACACACACACACACAGGGTGTGTGGGTACTCACACTACGGAGTACTTAGGGCACTCCGTAGTGTAGAGGTAGCACGCTCGGCTCACAACCGAGAAGTCCCGGGTTCGATCCCCGGGTGGAGCGGAGACAGATGGGCTGTTTCTTTAAAAACCCGAGCCCCTGTCCACCCAGCAGTGAATGGGTACCGGGTGTTAGCCGGGGGTTGTGACGCCCCTTCCGGGGTGGTGGCTTCCCCCAACACTAAGAATGAATGATAAAAATGTTGATATGGAGACGGGGCCATACGAATGCAGCTCAGGCCCTGTAAAATACAACTAGATGAATACAACTAGATGAATACACACACACACACACAAGAAGCGGACATGAAGGCAATACGTACATGCTAACAGTTTACTAGAGGGACCCCAGGAATGTGCAAGGAAAACGAAGCAAGAATTTCGAATGCCTTTGAAAAATGTTAAAATTATCCACAAAAAATGTAAAACAAGAACAATAAAACAAAAGACAGAGTCCATCACAAATGTAGTAATAAGGGACTTGTCTTTCTTTTAGTTGCTTTGTTGCACGAGGCTTCACAAAAAAGTATGCCCATGCTGTACGTTTTCCATTAACTTTTTACACAGAAAAAGTAGGAAAAGTTCCTGACAGTCAACATCCCTAAATAGCAATGGATAAGAAATTATAGTAACAACATGTGGTGCAGTAACAACACAACACATATAGTAGTAGTAGTAGTAGTAGTAGTAGTAGTAGTAGTAGTAGTAGTAAGAATAATAGAAGTAATAGTAGTAGTAGCGGGAGTAGTAGATGTAGTAGAGTAGTAGTAGTAGTAGTAGTGTATAATTTGGTAGTAGTAGTAGTGTAGAAAGAATAATAAAAGTAAGTGTTAAAGTAGTAGTAGAGTAGTAGTAGAGTGTATAGTATAGTATGTAGTAGATTAGGTGTAGTAGAAGAGTAGTATAGTGGTAGAGCAGGTATAGAGTGTAGTAATTACAAAAATAATAACATGAGAATAGCAAAGGGAAGAGAAAAAAAATAATAACAATAAAAAAACAAAAAAAATAAAAATAACAAATACAAAAACAATAATGACAGCAATAAAACAGCAGACCGAAGGGTAAATCCTCAGCATCAAAACAGCTAAAAAAACCGAATACGTAGCAATCCCTCTGAGGACGTGATTGGATTATACAACATGGAGAAGGTAATCCTCAAGCAGAGAAAACAAAGGGGGAGGGAAGGGAGGAAGGGAAAAGTAAGGAGGGGAGGGGAGGAGGAGGGGGAGGAGGAGGAGGAAGGAGGAGGAGGAGGGGAGGGAGAGGGGGGGGGGGAGGGGGGGAAAAGGGGAGGGGGAGGAGAGGAGGGTGGGAGAGGGGGTTTGGGAAGGGGGATAAGGAGAGGGGGAAGAGAAGGAAGGGGAAAAGGAGAGAGAGAGAGAGAAGGGGGAGAGAGAGAGAGAGGATGAGAGAGAGGGAGAAGAGGAGAGAGAGGGGGGAAGAGAGAGAAGGAGAGAGGAAGAGAGAAGAGAAAAGGGGAAAAGAGAGAAAAGAGAGAGGGAGAAGAGAGAGAAGAGAGAGAGGAGAGAGGAGAAGAGGGGAGAAGAGAGAGAGAAGAGAGAGAGAGAGAAGAGAGAGAGAGAGAGATAGAGATAGAGATAGAGAGAGAGAGAGAGAGATTATCAGACGAGAGCAAAAATAAGAGAAAGAAAAACTAAGATATAAAAAGGAAAGTAGCAAAATGAAAATGAAAAAAAATGAAAGATAAATGACAAAGAAAATGATAAAAAGGAAACATAAATAAAATAAGGAAATAAAAGATAAAGAACAAAGACTTACGAAAAGATTAAGAAGAGAAAAGAAAGATGATTTCCTACGTCATAATTTTATTCACCAGATTCATTCATCAAATTATACTTTTTTTCTTTCCTTTCATCATATCTTTCTTCTTTTATTCTTTTAATCATATTTTTCCTTTCCTTTAATTTCGTAAACTCTTGTCCTCACTCATTTCCTTGCCCAAGTTTTTTTTATTATTTATCCATTTTATTCGTTTACCCTTTTTGCTACTTTCCTTTTTTTATCTAGTTTTCCTTTCTCTTAATTTTGCTCTCGTGTCTGATTCTCTCTCTCTCTCTCTCTCTCTCTCTCTCTCTCTCTCTCTCTCTCTCTCTCTCTCTCTCTCTCTCTCTCTCTCTCTCTCTCTCTCTCTCTCTCTCTCTCTCTCTCTCTCTCTCTCTCTCTCTCTCTCCAACCTATCCGTCAATGAAAACACCGGCCCTTAATCACTTCACGCCCAGATCTTTCCTGTGCTATAAAATAATCGTCTATTGTTAGCCATAAAATTACGAAAAGTAACTAAATATACCAAATTAGTTAGTGGACAAGGATACTAAACAGGTCATATCTATAAAATATTGCTTATATTCCCTAAAAATCGTTTAATAGTGCCCAAATTACAATGGAAATTACGTTCTGGGCCTCAAGGAGTTCATTTTGCATGTCTTTATCCGTTCATCATTTATTTTACCTTCATACCTCTTTCGTTTACAATAATTTCTTACACCTTATTCTCCTCTCTTTTCATTTTCCTCTCTCTCTCTTTCTCTTCCTATCTCCCTCTTCAACTCTTTATTTTCCTTTCTTTCCTATCTCCTTTTCTTCCTCGTCACAACTCGTCAACAACAACACTATCTTCCTTGTCACCATCCTTCTATTTTCTTTACATATCTTTCTTTCTCACTCCTCCTTTCTATTTTCCTCTTCATAATTCTCCAGTTTCCTTCCCTATCGTCATCTTCATTATCCTCATTTTCCTTTCTATCTCCTTATTTCTTTCTCATCCCTCCTTCCCTACCTCCCTCTTCATTATCCTCTACTTTCCTTCCCTATCTCCCTCATCGTCATTCTCCCCTTTCTTCCCTTCCTTCCCCCTCCGCCACCAAGCCAAGCAGCACGACATGTCTCGTCGCTATCATCCATCGCCTTAAACCATCAATAGAAATGACAATTCAGTTACAGATCTCGTCAATGTACGAGACATGCCAGGTTCAGAGCTGGAGAACAGGAAAGGAAGGGAAGGGAAGGAGAGGGGAAAGATAATTTAGAAGACAGTGTAGAGGAGGGAATGAGGGATGTAAGGTATGGAANTTTTTTTTTCCCTTTTTTAAATTTTCGAAAAAACTTTTTGTCCTCACTCTTTCCTGCCCAAAGTTTTTTTATTATTTATCCATTTATTCGTTTACCCTTTTTGCTACTTTCCTTTTTTATTTTAGTTTTCCTTTCTTTTAAATTTGCTTCGTGTCTGATTCTTTTCTCTCTCTCTCTCTCTCTCTTCTCTCTCTCTCTCTCTCTCTCTCTCTCTTTTCTCTCTCTCTTTTCTCTCTCTCTCTCTCTCTCTCTCTCTCTCTCTCTGCTCTCTCTCTCTCCTCTCTCTCTCTCCAACCCTTTCCTCTGAAACCACCGCCCTTAATCACTTCACGCCCAGATCTTTCCGTGCTATAAAATAATCGTCTATGTTAGCCATAAAATTACGAAAAGTAACGAATATACAAATAGTTGTGGACAAGGATACAAAAACAGGTTATCTATAAAATATGCTTAAAATCCTAAAAATCGTTAATAGTGCCCAAATTACAATGGAAATAGTTTGGGGCCTCAAGGAGTTCATTTGATGTCTTTATCCGTTCATCATTATTTGCCCTTTCATACCTCTTTCGTTACAAAAATTCTTCCCACCTTATTCTCCTCCTTTTCTTTTTCCTCTCTCTCTCTTCTCTTCCTATCTCCCTTTTCAACTCTTTTTTCCTTTTTTTCCAAATCTCCTTTCTTCCTCGTCACAACTCGTCAACAACAACACTATTTCCTTGTCACCATCCTTCTATTTTCTTTACATATTTTTCTTTCTCACCCCTCCTTTCTATTTTCCTCTCTAATTCTCCGGTTTCCTTCCCTATCGTCATCTTCATTATCCTCATTTTCCTTTCTATCTCCTTATTTCTTTCTCATCCCTCCTTCCCTACCTCCCTCTTCATTATCCTCTACTTTCCTTCCCTATCTCCCTCATCGTCATTCTCCCCTTTCTTCCCTTCCTTCCCCCTCCGCCACCAAGCCAAGCAGCACGACATGTCTCGTCGCTATCATCCGTCGCCTTAAACCATCAATAGAAATGACAATTCAGTTACAGATCTCGTCAATGTACGAGACATGTCAGGATCAGAGCTGGAGAACAGGAAAGGAGGGGAAGGGAAGGAGAAGGGAAAGATCATTTAGAAAGACAGTGTAGAGGGGAATGAAGGAATTGTATAGGAGTTGGGAGGGGAAAAAGGAGGGAAGAAATAAGGGAGAAAGAATCAGTGCTGGAGAACAGGGAATAAATGGAAGGGAAAGAGGTGGGAAAGAGAATAGAAAGACAGTATAGAAGGGAATGAGGGAAGGTATGAAGTCGGGAGGGGAAAAAAGGGGGGAAGAAACAAGGTAGAAACACTGCACAATACATACATACATACATAATCCAGAGCTTCCTAGTAGCATCCAATTCCATTCTGAGCAAGGGATCCCAACCACAACAACTCCCATAACAGTATTAAAACCTAAATTGCTTTCGTCCCGCGCCTGGTGTTAGCTGTGACATTCAGTGGTTCAGCTTCGGCAGGCTGGGGAGGCGGAGGGACGTATACTATAGTCTATTTTTTCTAACGTAGCGAAATTCCATTCTATCTTAAGGTCTTTTGCTTAAAATGATGCCTATGTTTACCTGATAACTATGATAACTATGGTTAACTATGATAAAATACAACTGAAATATAGAAGAACTGTAGTATTCCCTTCTCCTGGCATCAAATATCAGTCAGTAAGCAGCAAGGGGTCAGGATTTTTCGCCTCCTTAAAAAAACAGAGTAGAATACAGGCAAGGGGAAGAAGGACTGAGGCTCAATCCCCATGTATATATTATCCTGCCGGGAGCTCCATGACAGAACAGAGACAAGTGATGGGCCAGGGAAGGGGCACTTACATATTCTTACACTTTGTGCACGCAAGTTGGAGGTTGATAACGTCTTGTACTCTCCACCCTAACGGACAGAACACAAGAATCATCCACATAACACGCTCCACCCAAACGGACAGAACACAAGAATCATCCACATTACACATTACACTCTCAACCTTAACGGACAGAACACAAGAATCATCCACATTACACGCTCCACCCAAACGGACGGAACACAAGAATCATCCACATTACACATTACACTCTCCACCCAAACGGACAGAACACAAGAATCATCCACATTACACATTACACTCTCAACCTTAACGGACAGAACACAAGAATCATCCACATTACACTCTCCACCCAAACGGACGGAACACAAGAATCATCCACATTACACATTACAAGCTCCACCCAAACGGACGGAACACAAGAATCATCCACATTACACATTACACTCTCCACCTTAACGAACAGAACACAAGAATCATCCACATTACACTCTCCACCTTAACGGACAGAACACAAAAATCATCCACATTACACATTACACTCTCCACCCTAACAGACAGAACACAAGAATCATCCACATTACACATTACACTCTCCACCCTAACGAACGGAACACAAGAATCATCCACATTACACATTACACTCTCCACCCTAACGGACGGAACACAAGAATCATCCACATTACACATTACACTCTCCACCCTAACAGACAGAACACAAAAATCATCCACATTACACATTACACTCTCCACCATAACAGACAGAACACAAGAATCATCCACATTACACATTACACTCTCCACCCAAACGGACGGAACACAAGAATCATCCACATTAACATACACTCTCCACCTAACGGACAGAACACAAGAATCATCACATACACTCTCCACCCTACGGACAGAACACAAGAAATCCACAACACATTCCACTTTCCCCTTAACGGACGGAACACAAGAATAATCCACATTACACTCTCCACCCTAACGGACAGAACACAAGAATCATCACATTACACTCTCCACCTAACGGACAGAACACAAGCAGCATCCACATTACACTCTCCACCTTAACGGACAGAACACAAGAATCATCCACATTACACTCTCCACCCTAACGGACAGAACACAAGAAGCATCCACATTACACATTACACTCTCCACCCTAACGGACGGAACACAAGAATCATCCACATTACACTCTCCACCCTAACAGACAGAACACAAGAAGCATCCACATTACACATTACACTCTCCACCTTAACGAACGGAACACAAGAATCATCCACATTACACTCTCCACCTTAACGGACAGAACACAAGAATCATCCACATTACACATTACACTCTCCACCCTAACGGACGGAACACAAGAATCATCCACATTACACATTAACTCTCCACCTAACGGACCAGAACACAAGAATCATCACATTACACATTACACTCTCCACCCTAACAGACAGAACACAAAAATCATCCACATTACACATTACACTCTCCACCTTAACAGACAGAACACAAGAATCATCCACATTAACATTACACTCTCCACCCAACGGACGAACACAAGAATCATCCCATTACACATTACACTCTCCACCCTAACGGACAGAACACAAGAATCATCCACATTACACATTACACCTTCCACCCACGGACGGAACACAAGAATCATCCACATTACACATTACACTCTCCACCTCTAACGGACAGAACACAAGAAATCACATACACATTACACTCTCACCCAACGGACAGAACACAGAATCATCCACATTACACTTACACTCCACCTTAACGACGGAACACAAGAATACCACATTACACTCCACCAACGACGAACACAAATTCACCACATTACACTCTCCACCTAACGGACAGAACACAAGAATCAATCCAATTACACTCTCCACCTAACGGACAGAAACACAAGAATCATCCACATTACACTCTCCACCCTAACGGACAGAACACAAGAAGCATCCACATTACACTCTCCACCTTAACGGACAGAACACAAGAATCATCCACATTACACTCTCACCCTAACGGACAGAACACAAGAAGCATCCACATTACACATTACACTCTCCACCTAACGACGGAACAAAAGAATCATCCACTTTACACTCTCCACCTTAACGGACAGAACACAAGAATCATCCACTTTACACATTACACTCTCCCCCCTAACGGATGGAACACAAAAATCATCCACATTACACATTACCTCTCCACCTTAACGGACAGAACACAAAAATCACCACATTAACACATACACTCTCCACCCTAACAGGACAGAACACAAAAATCTCCCACATTACAATTACACCCCCACCATAAACGACAGAACACAAGAATCATCCAACATTCACATTACACTCTCCAACCCAAAGGGAAAGGGAACACAAGAATCATCCACATTACACATACACTCTCCACCCTAACGGACAGAACACAAGAATCACCCACATACACATTACACTCCCACCAAACGGACAGAACACAAGAATCATCCACCATTACACATTACACTCTCCAACCTTAACGGACAGAACACAAGAATCATCCACATTACACGCTCCCCCCAACGGACAGAACACAAGAATACACCACATTACACCTCCACCCAAACGGACGGAACACAAAAATCATCCACATTACACATTACACTCCCACCTTAACGAACGGAACACAAGAATCATCCACATTACACTCTCCCCCCTTTAAGGGACAAAAACACAAGAATCATCCACTTTAACCTTACACTTCCCCCCTTAACGGACGGAAACAAGAATCATCCACTTTACACTCCACCCTAAACGACAGAACACAAGAAGCATCCACATACACATTACACTCCCACCTTAACGACGGAACACAAGAATCATCCACACATTACACTTCCACCTTAACGGACAAAAACACAAGAATCATCCACATTACACATACACTCTCCACCTAACGGAGGAAACACAAGAATCATCCACATTACACATTACACTCTCCACCTTAACGGACAGAAAAACAAAATCATCCAACATTACACATTACACTTTCCACCTTAACGGACGGAACCACAAGAATCATCACATTACACATTACACTCTCCCCCTTTAAAAGGGAAGGGAACACAAGAATCACCCAAACATTACACTCTCCACCCAACGGACGGAACACAAAAATCATCCACATTACACATTACCCTTCCACCCTACAGAACAGAACACAAGAATCATCAACTTTACACATTACACTCTCCACCTTAACGGACAGAAACACAAGAATCATCCACATTACACATTACACTTTCCACCTTAAACGGACAGAACACAAGAAATTCACATTACACATTACACTCTCCACCCTAACGAACAAAAACACAAGAATCATCCACATAACACGCTCCACCTAACGGACAGAACACAAGAATCATCCACATTACACATTACACTCTCAACCTTAACGACAGAACACAAGAATCATCCACATTACATCTCCACCTTACGACGGAACCAAGAACATCCACAACACGCTCCACCCAACGAGGAACACAAGAATCATCCACATTATACATTACACTCTCAACCTAACGGACGGAACACAAGAATCATCCACATTACACTCTCCACCTAACGGACAGAACACAAAATCATCCACATTACACATTACACTCTCCACTTAAGGGACGGAACACAAGAATCATCCACATTACACTTTACATCTCCACCCAAACGGACAGAACACAAGAACATCCACATTACCTTACACTCTCAACCTAACGGACGGAACAAGAATCACCCAAAAAAATTAAAACTCTCCCCCTTAAACGGACAGAACACAAGAATCACCCACATTAACATTACACTCCCCACCCAAACGGACAGAACAAAAGAATATCCACATTACACTCTCCACCTTAACGGACAGAACACAAGAATCATCCACATTACACATTACACTCTCCACCAAACGGACGGAAACACAAGAATCATCCACATATACATTACACTCTCCCCCCAAACGGACGGAACACAAGAATCATCCACATTACACATTACACTCTCAACCTTAACGGACAGAACACAAGAATCATCCACATTACACTCTCCACCTTAACGGACAGAACACAAGAATCATCCACATTACACATTACACTTTCCACCTTAACGGACAGAACACAAGAATCATCCACATTACACATTACACTCTCCACCTAAACGGACAGAACACAAGAATCATCACATTCACATTACACTTTCACCTTAACGGACGAACACGATCATCCCATACCTCTCTCCACCCAAACGGACGAACACAAGAATCATCCACATTACACATTACACTCTCCACCTTAACGGACAGAACACAAGAATCATCCACATTAACATTACACTCTCCACCTTAAACGGACGGAACACAAGAATCAACTTCACAAATTTACAAAAAAAAAACCTCTCAACCCTAACGGACAGAACACAAGAATCATCCACATTACACATTACACTTTCCACCTTAACGGACGGAACACAAGAATAATCCACATTACACTCTCCACCCTAACGGACAGAACACAAGAATCATCCACATTACACTCTCCACCCTAACGGACAGAACACAAGAAGCATCCACATTACACTCTCCACCTTAACGGACAGAACACAAGAATCATCCACATTACACTCTCCACCCTAACGGACAGAACACAAGAAGCATCCACATTACACATTACACTCTCCACTATAACGGACAGAACACAAGAATCATCCACATTACACTCCCCACCCCAACGGACAGAACACAAGAAGCATCCACATTACACATTACACTCTCCACTCTAACGGACAGAACACAAGAATCATCCACATTACACTCTCCACCCTAACGGACAGAACACAAGAATCATCCACATTACACTCTCCACCCTAACGGACAGAACACAAGAAGCATCCACATTACACTCTCCACCTTAACGGACAGAACACAAGAATCATCCACATTACACTCTCCACCCTAACGGACAGAACACAAGAATCATCCACATTACATTCTCCACCTTAACGGACAGAACACAAGAATCATCCACATTACACTCTCTACCCTAACGGACAGAACACAAGAAGCATCCACATTACACTCTCCACCTTAACGGACAGAACACAAGAATCATCCACATTACACTCTCCACCCTAACGGACAGAAACACAAGAATCATCCACATTACACTCTCCACCCTAACGGACAGAACACAAGAAGCATCCACATTACACTCTCCACCTAACGGACAGAACACAAGAATCATCCACATTACACTCTCCACCTTAACGGACAGAACACAAGAAGCATCCACATTACACTCTCCACCCTAACGGACAGAACACAAGAATCATCCACATTACACTCTCCACCTTAACGGACAGAACACAAGAAGCATCCACATTACACTCTCCACCCTAACGGACAGAACACAAGAAGCATCCACATTACACTCTCCACCTTAACGGACAGAACACAAGAATATCCACATTACACTCTCCACCCTAACGGACAGAACAAAGAATCATCCACATTACACTCTCCACCTTAACGGACAGAATACAAGAAGCATCCACATTACACTCTCCACCTTAACGGACAGATCACAAGAATCATCCACATTACACTCTCCACCCTAACGGACAGAACACAAGAATCATCCACATTACACTCTCCACCCTAACGGACAGAACACAAGAAGCATCCACATTACACTCTCCACCCTAACGGACAGAACACAAGAATCATCCACATTACACTCTCCACCCTAACGGACAGAACACAAGAAGCATCCACATTACACTCTCCACCCTAACGGACAGAACACAAGAAGCAGCCACATTACACTCTCCACCTTAACGGACAGAACACAAGAATCATCCACATTACACTCTCCACCCTAACGGACAGAACACAAGAAGCATCCACATTACACTTTCCACCCTAACAGACAGAACACAAGAATCATCGACATTACACTCTCCACCCTAACAGACAGAACACAAGAATCATCCACATTACACTCTCCACCCTAACAGACAGAACACAAGAATCATCCACATTACACTCTCCACCCTAACAGACAGAACACAAGAATCATCCACATTACACTCTCCACCCTAACAGACAGAACACAAGAATCATCCACATTACACTCTCCACCCTAACAGACAGAACACAAGAATCATCCACATTACACTCTCCACCCTAACAGACAGAACACAAGAATCATCCACATTACACATTACACTCTCCAATCACATCTTCTTCACAAAATAAAAATACAAGATTTCTCTAAAGATTGTGGAGCGTGGCCTTTCCTCCAGCACTCAAGGGCCTCTTATCTCCCCGCTAATGGGACCCCGGCAGCGGTTATGGCGGCGAGGATCTCCCGTATCACCTGCGCGCCGTCTTACCTGCAACTCGGGACGATAAATTGGGTCATGAAATTTCACTTCTTTTGTGCACTTTTTTCTTCACGGCAATCACCTCAATTTTGCCTTGGCGTTTTGAAAAGTGAGAAAACCCTACTTTTAAGAGGCTACGTCGGGGGAGGAATTTTATGGTCAATTGTTGATATTTGTGCAGCAGTACCTTGCGCCTCCGCCCTTGTGTCTGTTGTGTCGGGAAGAATAACAAGGCGGAGAAGCGGTGTGTGTGTGTGTGTGTGTGTGTGTGTGTGTGTGTGTGTGTGTGTGTGTATGTGTGTGTGTGTTGTGTGTGTGTGTGTGTGTGTGTGTGTGGTGTGTGTGTGTGTGTGTGTGTGTGTGCGCGTGTATGTGTGTGTGTATGTGTGTGTGTGTGTGTCTGTATGTGTGTATGTGTGTGTGTGTGTGTGTGTGTGTGTGTGTGTGTGTGTGTGTGTGTGTGTGTGTGTGTGCGCGTGTGTATGTGTGTGTGTGTGTGTGTGTGTGTGTAAGTAAGTAAGTAAGTAAATTTATTGCCATCAAATATTACAATATAAACTGAGATTGATATTATGTAGTGTTGAGGCACAGTCTGTCGAGCGTCAGCTCCCTGACAGACGGATTTATATATATATATAGATACAATATGTATTACAGGCTACCCTTAATAACAGTTATTTTTACATTGATCAGTTATTGTTACCTAGTAATAATACTAACATAATAACAACAATAATAACTAAGATATTTACAAAATCAAGGTTTATTAATTGAAGGCTTAAGAAGTCTGGTTAGCTAGCAAATGTGGTTTTAATTTCTTCTTAGACATAAATAAATTGTCAGTAGCAATAAACTTTTTGATGTCTGTTGGTAGTGTGTTCCATGTATGAGGACCATTACACGCAATACTATTTTTAAAGAGTGTTGTGTTAAATCGTGGACACTTAAGATTACAGTCATTACTTCTCGTGATGTGTTGTCTGTCTATGAATTCAAAAAGTTGAGTTTCAGAATATTTAAGGTTTCTAAATATTGATAATAATAAAAAATACTTATGAATAGATTTTACATTTAACAGATTATGGTTAGAGAATATGTTGGCTGTAGAGTCAAATTTTCCTATGAAAAAAATACATCTTAAATTTTTTTTTTGTGCCACTATTAGTTTGTCTAGGAAAGATGGCCAAGTACATGCCCATACAGATATACAATAATTTATATAAGGGTAACATAATGTATAATAAATACTTATCATTGCATCAGTTGTAAGATGATTCCTTACTCTGTACAGCACACCACAACATCTGTATAGCTTCAAACAGACCTCTTTAATATGATGGTTCCAGTTTAAATAGTCATCAATATATACACCAAGAAATTTTGTATAGGCAGCTCGTTCTATTAATTTACCCTCTAGCATCAATGGAGGCAAATCATTTTTTACAGATCTATTTTGAAAAAATAAATCATTTGTCTTGGAAATATTGAGCTTTAATTTATTAGATTTAATCCAGTTATTTAAATAATTTAAATCCGTACATAAATTTTGATATAAAGAGGAAATATTTTTATCGGCTATTAGAAGATTGGTGTCATTTGCATATATTGTAAATTTGAATTTAGTGCTAGAATATATAATGTCATTAATGTATATGAGAAATAGGATTGGTCCTAAAACTGATCCTTGTGGAACACCTGTAGTTACAAATTTAGTATTAGAATATTTTGAATTACAATAGACCGATTGTGTTCTATTACTTATGTAACTTTTAAATAATTGTAATGGCAGTCCTCTGATACCCATATTTTCAAGCTTTTTAAGGAGAATATCATGGTTTAGGGTATCAAATGCCTTAGAAAAATCAATGAATAGTCCAATAACATAATATTTTTCATCTAATAGCTTGTAAACATTGGAGACAAACTGAAGAATTGCTGATTCTGTAGAATGATTAGCTCGGAAACCATGTTGATAAAAAGTTAGCATATTATTATTTTCTAAGTAATCCACTAAACGATGCGTAATAATTTGTTCTAGTATCTTACTGGAAGCTGGTAAAATCGAGATTGGTCTATAATTATTAATATCAGTTCTTTTGCCAGATTTGTGTAAGGGAATTACTTTAGCTTTTTTTAAAGTCTCTGGAAAAGTTCCTGTCTTCAAGGACAGATTGAAAATGTGCATCAAGGGAGGTGACAGTAAAGATGAAGTATATTTTAGGACTATAGCTGATATGTCATCAACTCCGGAAGCGTTAGATTTGAGTGATTTTATATATCTTTCAATTTCTATACGATTAGTTGGTGCTAGATATAGAGAAAAAAGAGGAGGGTTAGGTAAATACTTGACATAATCTTCATTGACATGATCATTTGCTGTAATGTTTCCCATTCTTAAAAAGTGTTCGTTAAATTTGTCAGAAGTGTGTACACAGGGTGGCTGTAACTCTATTTGATGTTTATTGGTTGTGCTTGACGCTCTGCCAATTATTGAATTAATTGTTTTCCAATGTGACTTAGGATTACCTTGGTTAGATTTGAGTTGATCTTTATAATATTTATGTTTTGCCTCTCTTAATATAGAAGTTAATTTGTTCCTGTAAATACGATAGGTCTCCTTATAAGTTAAGGGACATTTTTTTGCGAGCCTTTCCAGTCTATTTCTTTCTTTAATACTGTTTTTTAGGGCCGAGGTAATGCAGGGGCTGATGTTATCTTGGGTGCGGATACGGATTTTTTTCACTGGAAAGTGTTTCTGATATAGTTGATCAAACTTATGATGGAATATTGTGTAGGACTCATTTGCATGTTGGCTCTGTAGAACGTCATTCCAAGATAACTGGCTTAAGTCATTACTGAAATGTGTGTGTGTGTGTGTGTGTGTGTGTGTGTGTGTGTGTGTGTGTGTGTGTGTGTGTGTGTGTGTGTGTGTGTGTGTGTGTGTGTGTGTGTGTGTGTGTGTGTGTGTGTGTGTGTGTGTGTGTGTGTGTGTTCAAAACCGTGACATCATTTTGATTTTAGTGCAGTGTAGCAGTGTACTACGTCACACACTGTTAGGTAAACGCTGCGTAGTGTTTTGTGGTGCATCTCTGTAAAGTTGTGCTGCAGTGTGGCACAGTTGATGGCACTGGGGTGTTCTGTATAAGCTTTGGGGGACGTGTTTGAGTGTGCTGTTGTGGCGTGTAGTGGTAGAAAACTGCCTTGTATAATATATACTATGATGTGATGCAGTGGTGTAATGAGTGCCGTGCTGTGGTGCCCTGCTGAGTCCCTTTGTGTTGCGGTGTTTTGAGATGCGGTGCAGAGGATATAACAAGAAGAAGAAGAAGATATAGAAGATATGAAGATAGGATATAGAAGAGATAGATATGAAGAAGAACATATGAAGCGTGCGCCATACTGTGACGCGCTGAGCCGAGCTGCGCGATGGCGTATATATACGTGGCGCGTTGTCCCGGGAACCACGAGTTCGAGTTCGAATGGAATGTGAGTATTGCCCCTCCACGTTGTTTATTGCGCCGCTGTATTACGTGGGAGACGCAGGTAATTACTCTGGGAATTATCCGTGTCAGTTACATCACCACAATAGGAGACCCCAAACGGCAACACCACTTAACGTTACGACACACCACGGACGGAATACGAAACACACAAGTTCACGAAATATTTACGTGCAAAGGTTTCACAATTTCATATTACGAGCGTGAATAAGTTCGGAGACTCAGGGGTGAAGGGCATATTCTTCGCTTGATTTACTGCAAGGCGAGACATTCAGGTGAGTAATAAAGTTAGTGACTACTATTTCATTTTCATACCTCACGCTCTGAAGGGAAAGTTGAGTTGGAATCACCCTTCCTCTCAGACTTCCTCGCCACGACTTCTGCCGCCAAATATTGTGCGAAAGGACATTTTTCAGGCCATTGAAGGTCATCCTCAAAATGACAAACACTTTCGCCAAATGGCCTAAAGGCACCCAGGATTTCATAGCCTCCTACATATTGTCCGAAGGCGATGGTGTGAGTCCTGTCAGCCGGCATGAAGGACCGCCACACCTCGCCACCCCTTCCTCTTCCCCTTCCCTCCACCTTTCCACTCTTGCATCTGTGTAGGGCGTCGGGAGCTCACTGTCATCCACACTCGCTTGACATCTATACCAGTACCCGCAATTTTCAATAACACAATAAGCTTCCCTGCCACAAAGCCTCTCCAGTGTTCCTCTATACAATACAAAAAGTTCCCATACCTTCCCACCCTCATCACCCGACATCTTTTCTCTCCTCGAGTCAACTCTCGCAGGGGAAGGTATGAGGACCAATAATAATACTGGTCTCATCGATTCCATCTGTCAGACGTCTCTTACAGGACTAAAGTTTCGTCTGTGATTTATTTTTCTGCACTCTCTTTCTTCCCTCCCCTGCAAAAGTTTGTGACGGACTCACGCACACAAGGGAGGAGTAACCTGAACCATGACAAGACCCTGTGCTAAGACCCTGCACGTATATATGATTCTCTCAGACATAATACGTACATACATATACCCGTGTACATATAGGAACACAAGTAACTCAAACACTGTCATTTCTTTACCTGTCTTTATTTTCGAACTCAAATAACATCACGTTGGTTTCAAATACAATGTCACTATAGCATAGCTTCGCCCGACTCCAATATCTGCGGTATTTTTGAAATTCTCCTTATCACCCTCCTCCCCACTGCCAGGCTCTCTTTCTCTTCTTTGCCAGTCTGCCGTTCCCTCACAACGCAGCTGCCAAGATTCGATTTCCCCTCACATTTACAAGTCGATGGCGGTGCATATGAATGTCGTACCCGAACAGGACATGACAAATAAGATCACCCACCGCGTCACGCCTTAAGGAACTCGATCTGTTTTGCATATGTGAACAGCATTTAGGCAAAACCAGACACGTAGCGATATTGTTCTCATCTTTCCGCCAAGTTGTAATAACGGTGCTATTTCCTTTCAACCACACGTGATCTCTTTCTCTCACTGGGTAAGTAAGGCAGGTATGAAAAGCCAACGAGGTTTCTGGTTTGAACGCCCCGACAACTACCAACACACTGTGGGCATTTCTATAAAACCTGACCATCATTTTCCTTGGCATTTCAGGCTATTACGGTATCTTCCTCACCCGCTGCAGTTCCCAGGTCACGTAATAAAACGCACATATCACTCAGAATGGTCAAAACGGCCCATAACGTCCGGAGCAAAATGAACAGATATTTCATACAAAAAGGAAAAAAAAAAGTAGCTTGGGTTATGGCCCTGTGTTGGCCTGAAATCAATGGGGAGAAAGAGAGGAGAGAGGGGCAGAGTGCGGGGAATGGTGGGCGGGGAGAGCCTGGCTTGGTAACCCCTCTCAGGTTTGGCTGTGTTGTGTGGGGGCGCAGCAAGGCGAGGCGCTGCGAGGTGAGAAAGGCGAGGGGTGGGTGTGGAGAAAACGGAAGGGGAGGTAGGAGCAAAGGGACGCCAAGCTGAAGGCTAAGTGATGGGAAGAAGCTTAAGTCGTAGCTCCTATTCCTTCTACAACATCAATGAAACTTTGCAACATGTGGAATACTATGCTGCTATGCTGACATATTCCTTGATGTACATCACCTATCATAGTATCTAATTCATAATAGGATTATTTAATTACTGATATGCTTTGGTTTTGGCTTGGATGAAAGGGACTAACAGAGAAGAGCAAGCCACTACCATCATCCCGCTGCCATGCCGAGCACTGAACACATGGCCGCGTCGCCCTGCATCATATTGATATAAATACTAGAAATATACCAAAGGTCAAACGTAACGGATACAATCATGATAAATGTGCCAACTTATTATCAACATTTACGCATGTACATATATATATATATATATATATATATATATATATATATATATATATATATATATATATATATATATATATATATATATATATATATATATATATATATATATATATATATATATATATATATATATATATATATATATATATATATATATATATATATATATAACTTTCGTGTATTAAAAATCTACTGAAACATAATGAGCACGTATATCACAACCATACACAAAATAAAGCCTAAGCGATGGTAGATTACAAATAAATATGAAGAACTAAATTTTATGTTGGCAGAATAACGCTCAGTACAGATGAAGACAGAAAACAAGAAATTATGAAGCTGAACATGGCTACATTTAATCCTGCTCGTCCATCGTGAATACCAGACAATTGCAGTCACAGCACCACCGCTATTGCCTCACGCGCGGCAGCCAGGGGATTGCTTCATGCCGCGAGGGCTCTGACCTCCTCTAAGCCTTACCTGAACTAAAAGGCGTGTGTGTGTGCGTGTGCGTGTGTGTGTGTGTGTGCGTGCGTGCGTGCGTGTGTGTGTGCGTGTGTGTGTATGTGTGTGTGTGTGTGTGTGTTCATCCCAACCACACCCACACCCACACCCACACACACACACACAAAGGTCACACACACACACTTGACTTCATCACTCCGGTAACATGTCCAGTACATGTCCTAGCCTCCTCCACGTGGCCTCGTCCCCGCCAGTGAAGGTCAAGCAGATGATCCCAGACAATGGCCGCCCGTGCACTCACTCTCCATCGGTATCCTGACATCGACCCTCATTGCTGTCTCACTTGGAACATTGAACTCAACGTTTTACCGCCGCATTGGGTGACCAGACTCGCGGCGTGAACGGAAGCTGATGCGTTCAATCGAGTGAAGGGAATTAAACGCTCTGGTGATCCTCCCAAGTTAAAATTACTTTGTCAGAGCGCAGCGGCGGGAAGGCCTCCTCCTGATGCGGCGAGGTGTGAGGCCAATAGGGAGGGCGTGAAGGAGAGGGCGGAGACGCGCTACAAACTTGGGAGAAATGAACGTGGAGATAATAGATAATGGAGAGGAGGGAAAGGCGAGAAATGTATACACTAAATTCCTTTTCGCAAGTGCCTTCCTTTCTCTGCCCGCCCCTTCTCATCCTTGGCCTCGCAATACCCACCACCTTGAACGCCGCCGCCGCAACCACCACACCTACTCCATGATTTGGTTCAGATAAGGGTTGCGGTCGAGTCATTCCACCTGCAAGGGTAATGGTACCTCCGCTCCGCCTCACTGATCCAGATCCCAACACTGGAAATGAGGAGCAACTGGAGCGCATTCCCTGAAACGGTTTTGGGTGAGGCAACTACACTGGCTTCCTCGCCTTAGCTAACCCATGCCGAGATACGTTAAGCCATTAGCACAGCATCACGTAAACAGACCTTCACCTACAGATCACAGATGTCACTATAAAAATCCGCCTGCGACACCAACGGGCGAGGGCCAACCATCACGACCCTCCAGAATGTGCAGGGCCAACCACCTGAGCCCTCAAAGAAAAACATAATAGCCTGCAGGCGCTACTGGCTTCAACGTTAAAAAAAAAAAAAAAAAAATCAAACATGAATACCCCCCCCCCCCCGACTTCCTCATGATATAGGGGTGGGTCAAGTTTACAAGTTTACAAGTATATTGAGAAAAGAGGGAGAGTTTACAATGAAGGGGGGGGGGGAGCAAGTGGTACATAGAAAGAAAAATTGAAATACAGAGAAGAGTATACAAACACAGAGGGACAAGTTGTGCCAGGCAAGCAGGTCGCGCCACACCACGGCAGGTCCGACAGGTCCGGACCACGCCAAGGGGAAAATAATACGCCTCGGACTAGAGAGGGATTAGGGTTTTCAATCTTCTGTTATGCTGACGAAGCAAAGAAAGGGGACAAGGAGGGGGTGGAAAAAAAAACGTCAGTTTCTTACGTAGTAGCTTTGTCTGCTAAACCGTCGAGATGAAATAACTGCAGATAAAACAAAAGATAAATTTAGTACATCCACGTCATGAATGGAAGGAAGCTGAAATAATTGAAATACAGTAGTAAAAAGAAAACTATGAAATTACGAATGGAGTAAACTTTATTGAGGAGAAAAACATAGCGAAGGAGCGCGTGAAACAGGTGAGGGTGGTCAGTGAGGTGTGATAATCCATAACACGTATAGAAAGATGATAACACAACCCTGAACTCTTATGAGGAGGGGAGGCAGCAGACCGTGGCGACTGCTCCAACAGGCGAAAAAGGGCACAAACATCATTACCACCAGCAACTACCACTCAGTATTCTGATTCTGATTCTGATTCTGATTTCATTCTGATTCTGTATTTCTGTATTTCTGTACTTTGCTTTCTTCTCCCCCCCTCTTTGTAATTCCCCCCCCCCTTTCCTCAATAAACTTCGTAAGACTTCGGAAACCACTCAGTAACCACTACTACTACCAGCAGATGCACCAGTAGTAGTAGGGGATGTGATGGAAAATAACCACGATTACAATAAGTTATGAAGGGATAATAAGGATGAAGAAGAGTAGAAACACAAGAAAGAACAAACAGCGACATACATGTTTGTCTTTATGATGTTATATAGATAGAAAGAGACAGGTAGACAGACACAGATAGATGGAAATACAAAAATATACACATATAGACAAACACAACCAAAAGACAGATCAAATACAAGAAACAGTCAGCTTTGTATTACAGTAAATATATTATATTCCATTACAAACTCTACTGTAGATAACACTATAGTCGCCACGGTGCACTAACATCGCCAGGCGCCATATATTACGAATTCTAGCATCACTACAGACTTGTATGTATCACTGAAGATAGGGGTACGTACATAACATAAACTACTGTACATGCCTCTTCCGTGGCACATACAAGTCTGTAGTGATGCTTTAGTGGTGAAATTCGTAATATATGGCGCCTGGCGACATTAGTGCACCGTGGCGAATATAGTGTTATCTACGGTACAGCTAAACAGACGGAGTTGAGTCACAAGGCAATACGTAGCTAGGCGTATATGGGCAGTAGGACTTTACCTTGACAGACTAAGAATATCATAAGAAACATTGACCTACCTATATGTTCCCTTAACCTATATATCATGCAGCTCATAAACAAGGCAATACATGAAGGCAATAAAGAAAGAGAATAAAAGAAAATGTCGTGTATAATATTTCTTCCGGGATCTATGGATGGACAGGAAACCCTCGACGAAAAAGAAAACAAAAAAAGATATATGAAACAAAAAAATACTGTAATGGGAAATCGAAGGGAAGGGGAAAACTAGGATGAAATTATAACCGCGTTAGGAGACACAGACGAGAGAAAGAGAGAGACAGGCAGGGGAGAGAGAGAGAGAGAGAGAGAGAGAGAGAGAGAGAGAGAGAGAGAGAGAGAGAGAGAGAGAGAGAGAGAGAGAGAGAGAGAGAGAGAGAGAAAGAGGAGAGAGAGAGAGAGAGAGGAGAGAGAAAGAAAGAGAGAGAGAGAGAGAGAGAGAGAGAGGAGAGAGAGAGAGAGAGAGAGAGAGAGAGAGAGAGAGAGAGAGAGAGAGAGAGAGAGAGAGAGAGAGAGAGAGAGAGGAGAGAGAGAGAGAGAGAGAGAGAGAGGGGGGGGGGGACACGAAAGGGATTCAGTCAGGGAGAATAGAGAAAAAGGCGAATTTTCTACACAATGTGGAAACTGGATGGAGAAAAAAAAAAAAGAAAAAAAAAAAAGGTAGCCATCCACAGCCATTCGGGGTACATGGAAAACCGAGAGAAAAATGTAAATGCGCAATAAAATGTAGATGTACAATACTCAAACTTGAAGGTAAAAACTACAGTATTCTATAAAAGAGGCAAAAAGAGGCAGTTACGAGCAACCATAGGGAGGAAAAAGCACAAGACAAGACACGATAACGCAAATCTTTTCAATACAAATGCAGTTCACTTTCTCGTAAGTTATCAATTAATGTTGCAGCAATCACTGACCCTTAACATCACACTGGGTGAAGGTATAGGTATTGATCGCTAGTGTGTGTGTGTGGGTGTGTGTGGTTGGGTGTGTGTGTTGTGTGTGTGTGTGTGTGTGTGTGTTGTGTGTGTGTGGTGTGTGTGTGTGTGTGTGTGTGTGTGTGTGTGTGTGTGTGTGTGTTGTGTGTGTGTGTGTGTGTGTGTGTGTGTGTGTGTGGGTGTGTGTTTTGTGGGGTGTGTGTGTGTGTGTGTGTGTGTGTGTGTGTGGTGTGTGTGTTGTGTGTGTGGTGTGTGTGGGTGTGTGTGTGTGGTGTGTGTGGGGTGTGGTGTGTGGTGTGTGTGTGTGTGTGTGTGTGTGTGTGTGTGTGTGTGTGTGGTGTGTGTGTGTGGGGTGTGTTGTGGTGTGTGTGTGTGTGTGTGTGTGTGTGTGTGTGGTGTGTGTGTGTGTGTGGGGTGTGTGTGTGTGTGTGTGTGTGTTTGTGTGTGTGTGGTGTGTGTGTGTGTGTGTGTGTGTGTGTGTGTGTGTGTGTGTGTGTGTGTGTGTGTGTGTGTGTGTGTGTGTGTGGGTGTGTGTGTGTGTGTGTGTGTGTGTGTGTGTGGTGTGTGTGTGTGTGGTGTGTGTGGTGTGTGTGTGTTGTGTGGGGTGTGTGTGTGTGGTGTGTGTGTGTGTGTGTGTGTGTGTGTGTGTGTGTGTGTGTGTGTGTGTGTGTGTGTGTGTGTGTGTGTGTGTGTGTGTGTGTGTGGTGTGTGTGGGTGTGTGTGTGTGTGTGTGTGTGTGTGTGTGTGTGTGTGTGTGTGTGTGTGTGTGTGTGTGTGTGTGTGTGTGGTGTGTGTGTGTGTGTGTGTGTGTGTGTGTGTGGGTGTGTGTGTGTGTGTGTGTGTGTGTGTGTGTGTGTGTGTGTGTGTGTGTGTGTGTGTGTGTGTGTGTGTGTGTGTGTGGTGTGTGTGTGTGTGTGTGTGTGGTGTGTGTGTGTGTGGTGTGTGTTGGTGTGTGTGTGTGTGTGTGGGTGTGTGTGTGTGTGTACAGTATGAATTTCCTTTACTATACTTCATCTTTCAATGCATGTTTTGTGCGAATATTCGTGTGGCCCCTTGTATGTATGTATGTATGCATGTATGTATGTATGTATGTATGTATGTATGTATGTATGTATGTATGTATGTATGTATGTATGTATGTATGTATGTATGTATGTATGTATGTATGTACGATTGTACGTATGTATGTATATAGGTATGTGCCTGTGTGTATCGCCTGTGTGAAGGGATGGGAAATCGCGCACGTATATATACTATCTCGAATATCATCTCCTCCCCTCCTTTAGTTCTCTGAGTCAGCAGGTGGACGGATGAACAGTTGAAGTGCCTTTATATTACCTATCGCTACACCCGATCTTAAGGCAGAGGAGACAGGCGGTGGATTCCCAAGCGATAATATCATTCACTACTCCACTAGCACGT
Source organism: Chionoecetes opilio (assembly GCA_016584305.1). Lineage (NCBI taxonomy): Eukaryota > Metazoa > Arthropoda > Malacostraca > Decapoda > Majidae > Chionoecetes > Chionoecetes opilio. The sequence continues at coordinate 282,184 of JACEEZ010006649.1, forward strand.
TTCTGTGTGTGTGTGTGTGGTGTGTGTGGTGTGTGTGTGTGTGTGTGTGTGTGTGTGTGGGTGTGTGTATTCATCTAGTTGTATTCATCTAGTTCAGTGTTTCTCAAACTGGGGGTAATTACCCCCGCGGGGGTAATGAAGCCGTTTCTGGGGGGTAACGAGGCACTTTCTGAAAGTAATAGTTAGCTGGAGTAAATTTATAAATAATAAATAAATATATAATACAGAAGTAAATAAACTAATACTAATATCCAGAGATCGGGGAAATACATGAAGTACGTAACAAATATTTTTTACACATAAAACTGCTTTTAAAAAAAACCACCTAAATTATGATTTCTGCTAGAGATGTACCTAAAATGGCCAAAATAACAACATTTTTATCCAATCTCTGCAAGGGATAATTTCATGTCCTGTCTGTCCACTGATGGGTCAGACTGACAGCGGTATTTCAGTCTTCTGATTTATGTCTAATTATTATAAATGAGTTAAAAGTTTACAGATTTTGGTTAACGGAATGGAGCCAGCAGATACAACAAATCTGAAATTCGCCCCAGCTGCCAATGTGGATTTAAAGAGGAGCTTCTCAGTCTATAGAAATTTGTTGACTGACAGAAGACAGCGCCTGACAGAATAAAATCTGAACAAAATCATGGTTACAAATTGCTTTTACAATCGTTCAGCAGTCTGAGCTATATATATTTATATATATATAGTACAATGTTTTGTATACAGGTCTGTTGCCAGAACTTCATTCGGGGAGAATCGTTAGCTAATTCAAATAGTTAATCATATGTTCCTTTCCATTTTTTTCATTTTTTTTAGCTATATGTACTTAATTGCAGTTTATGGCTTGCTGATCATTCAGTATTATATAAGGCTAGTGTTTTGAAATATCAATAGATTTCAGGGGGAATCCACACCTGTCCCTCCTCTTGGAGAGTGTGGTTCATGACTGTACATAACATAGTTAATAAGACGGATCCGAACACATGAGCGACAGGTAGTTGGCCTACTAGTAGGGTCACTTAGGGCGATTCGCTTCACATTAGGTGAAGGAAGTATTTTGAGGGTCTTATCCTAAGCATTTTGTGCCGCTGAATCCGAAAATCGTAGTTGGGTCACTCGTTAGCGGTAAGTTTTCGCGCAATTTGCAATTTGGCAATTTGACAATAAAATTGGCAATTACAAATTGCAGAATGAGAACCAGACGTCGTAGAGACCTCGTTTTGGACTCAAATTGAAGCTTATTACGAGTGCATAAAATGTTATTTAGTACTCCGTGGTTGTATCTGTTCGGATTACTGATCTATAATGGAAATTAGAGATAAGTGGAAAAAAATGGAAAAAAATATAAAAGGAATAATTTTGGCCTTAATTTCACATCAAAAGTCATGAAATGTTTCTGGCTGTATCTGTTCTCATAAAGGCACTACCGTCTGATTAATAGAAAATGGTAACTTTTCTCTGACTGTCCCCTCATGGTCGTATTTTATGACATACGGTAATGAAATTTCGCAAATAAATGTAAAATTTCATTGGCTATAATTTTAGAAATTAGCTATAAACCCGTAAATAAAATAAATTCATTTATTATATCGCACATTTTCCTTCCCAGGTCTCGCAATGAAATCGTGTGTCATTTGCGGTGCAACTAACGGAGATGTGGTCCTTCGACCTCGGACGCCCAAGGAGGATGTTCGGAGTATGCTGGCCAAGTGGGCTTCGAAAGGCGAATTCGTAGGGGCCCACAAAAGGTCCTCTAAAAGGGACTTTTGGTCGTGGCACCGACATGCATTGCTAAAACCCAAAGCCCCAAAAATTCGCGACCCTTTACGAGATGACAACATACCTTTGCGGCGGAGGCCGCCCCCCCCCCGGACCTTCAAGGAAAAGAAAAATTTTTTTTTTTTTTTTTTTTTCGAAAAAACTTTCGACTGAAAAATATTGTTTTGATTATGGTCTGTGATTCAAGGATAGGGGGGCGCTAAGTGCGGGCACTGATTTCCGGAAAAAACCTTCGCAGTTTGATGAAAAAATCAAAACTCGCAGGGGCGAGGAGGGGAAAAACCGGGGGCCGTTTTTGGGGCCCCCGGGGGCCCTTTTTAAGCTAAAAACTTCTTTGAATACTTTTAAATTGATTTTTTCGAAAAATTTATCTTATTTGCTATAATTTTTTTTCATGCATAGGTTTCCCTTTTAAAAGAAATTTTCCCCTTGGGTAGTTTTCCATTACTTCCCGACTAAATAAAAAGCTTTTTATCCTCTCTATTTCTAACCCCTGCCACCCCCCCCCCGGCCCCTCGAGCCCCCCGCCGCGCCAGCGCTCCTTTTCCCCCGGAAGTGAATGTTTTCTTCTGCGGTGATGGAGACCCAAATAAAGGTCCTGCACCGGGTAAAGCACGACCTGGGGGTGCCAATCAAATTTTTTAGGGGGGTCCACAAGGGAAACCAATTCTGAGGGGAAACACCCCCGCTTCCCCCCGACCTCGACGCCCCGGGTTTCCCGGGACTTTATTTTACCAAAGGGTTTGCTGGAAAATTCCCATGTCGTCAACAATTTTGGGGGAAAAGTGCCTCCACTAAACAAGAGCCAGAAGATCGCTCCTTTATGGGATTTTTCGTGGAAGGGGTTTGGGCGAGAAGCTGGAAAAGTGGAGGGGTTTTCCCCTCGATGGGAGAAATAGACGCATCAAGGAGCGGGAAATTGGTTTTTGGCCCCGCTCACGCTGGCGGATAAAGGAACCCCTCCCCAAACCATGGTCCAGGGCGGGAAAGTTCCCCAAAAGCCCAAGAACCCTGCGAACCCGAACTGGTTCATCGGGGCGGAGGCAAGGAAAAAAACCCTGAAAAACCATGGGACATCGAGGACTTCAAGCTTGCTACCCCTCCTGAAAGCTGCCAAAATCCTGCGTGAAAAAACCCTAAAGAACCGAAATGGAAATTCGAAAGGGGACTGGGCCAAATTTTAAACCCTTTCCCCCCCTCTTTAAGATTTCGGGGACCTGGGGGCGTGGTGGGGCTGGAAGAAACAATCCGCAACGGAGAAGGGGGCCCCGATCGTTTGGACAAGTCCCCCATGACAAACATCTTTAGTGGGAAAGCAAGCGCGACAGCACCCAAGCCCTTTCCCCCAACCCGAGAACCCCTCTCCAGGTGGGGGACGGCGCTGGCCATTCCTCAAAGGGGGGGAAAGCGGAGCAAAGGGAAAGATTTAAAATTTCCACGGTGGGCCGGGGTGGCTATCTCATACTCCTTTCCCCTTTTCCCCCCTCGAGGCATCGCTTGCCCGAACGGTGCTCACGCTGGACCGGGGGAGATGGAGTGTTCAAATTTTGTTTTTTTTTTATTAAGAAATCAGGCTTTTTAAGGGCCCAAAAATTTTTCCTTTTATATTTTTCCCCCTTTTTTTTCCCTTATCTTTTTTAATTTCCATTATAGATCAGTAATCCGAACAATACAAACCCGGAGTAAATAAATAACATTTTATGAAATTAATAAGCTTCAATTTGATCAAAACGGGTCTCTACAACGTCTGGTTCCATTCTGCAATTTGGGAATTGCCAATTTTATTGGCCAAAATTTCCAAATTGGGAAATTGCCCCGAAAAATTAAACCCCTAACGATGACCCAACTACGATTTTTGGTTCAGCGGCACAAAATGTTTAGGATAAGACCCTCAAATACTTCCTTCACCTAAGGTGAAGCGAAAGCCTTTTTTTTTTCCGCCCTAAGTGACCCGACTATACTGTACATTTTGTACTGTACAGACATCTAACTCGGGGTATTGCGCATCTATGTATGTTCGGTCGTATGGTCGTGAGTTAGAACATAAGAACATAAGAAAATAAGGAAGCTAAAAGAGGCCGTGAGAACCTACAAACGGGAGTTCCCTGTTATTTAAACACTACCTACATCCACCTTCATCCCATCCTGAATGTATCTAGCCTCCATTTAAAGCTCCCATGACTCCACACAACTATAGTTTCCCGTCTACGAGTCCATTCCAATCATTCCACCCCCTATTTTTGAACCTGTTTTTTCCTTTTTCTTTTGTAAAAAATACCTTTTTTTCAGCTTGAATCCGTTACTTCTTGTTCACCCTGTTCTAGCCGTAAGAACTTTTCCTACCTTCCCTTTATCCACTAAAAAACATCTTTTCAGGTCGTTCCCACTCTGGCGTCTCTCGTTGAAGCTATGTAATTGCTTCAATCTCTTCTCTAATTAAAGTTACGCATCTCTCTCCTCCTCTCTCCTCCTTTTTCTCTCTCTCCTCTCTCTCTCTCTCTCCTCTCTCTCCTCTCTCTCCCCCTCTCTACCCTCTCCCTCCCTCCTCTCCTCCTCTCTCCCCTCCTCCCCTCTCTCTTTCTTTCCTTCACATCTTCTCCTCCCTCTTTTCCCTATTTCTGTCTCTCCCACTTCCCCCTTTCCCTCCCTCTCCCTTCTGCCTGCTTTTCTAGGACGCAAGCAGGGAGAGGGAGGAAAGCAAGTAAGACTAAAGGTTTAGAAAAAAAAGACAACAGAACAATTAGTACTCAAACAGATTAACACACAATTAGTACACACACACAAAACACACACACACACAATTAGTACACACACAAACGCACACACACACACACACACACCCCACACACACACACACACACACACACATATGCACACACACACACACGCAAAATTAATACACACACACACAAAACAATTAGTACACACCACACACACAATTAGTACACACACACACACACAATTAGTACACACACACACACACAATTAGCACACACACACACACACACACACACACACACACACACACACACACAATTTAGTACACACCCCACACACACAATTAGTACACACACACACACAATTAGTACACACACACACACACAATTAGCACACACACACACACACCACACACAATTAGCACACACCACACACACACACACCCCACACACACAAAACCCACACACACACACACACACACACACACACACAAGATCGGTAATAATGAGCTCCAAGCTCGCACTGAGAGGGTGAAACTGGCGATCGCGAGCCAGCTCGCGTGGACAAAGACCATGGGTGAATGACACACACCTACTCTCCATAAGACACAGTACAACCATCACTAGTACAGTTTCCCGCAAGGCAGTGCCCCGTGATCAACACAGAGCCACCACCAGAGGCTGGCTGCCGCGCCGGTCTGGCTCCTGCCTGGGCTCTGCTATACAACTTTTCTGCCGCACCCTAACCTTCGTGACTATTATTCACCTATATATTGCACTGTTTACAAAAATACATGGAAAGAGTACATGTTCTTTTCCATTATAATTATTAGCCAGTCAAGCGAAGGCTCTCGGGTGGCCTATAGGTGTGACCCCCCCGACCACCACCACAACCCTCACAGCGCCGGGTGACTTATATTTAGCTTTGACTTTATTTATTCGTTATTTCTATTCACCTCATAAGCATTAAGTGAGTAATGTCATGAAATATAAATATCCTTTTAGTTCTTTTCCCATGTGTTTGCCTTGTAAAATGACACTTAAAGTAATAACCACAGTTGGAGTATAGTGAGGTATTCAAATATAACTTCTCGATTATTTTTTGCTGGGTGCTTCCATAGCTCAGTGGTTAAAGTGTTGGTGTTTCAATACATCAGCAAAAAAGGTGATGGGTTTTTTTGATTCCCCCACAAATCCATTACGGATTTCAAATCTTTACCGAGCTCGGACCCCGTCTCCCCCTCAAACCCTCTGGCGGTCTGTCGACCTCCCTCCCCCTGGCCTGGGGAAGGTAACTGATAGGCAAGACGTGGGTGAGAGGATCCATCCCATCCCCCGTCCATCGACCTCCCTCCCTCTGGCCAAGAGAAGGTAACTGATAGACATCCCCCCCTCCCCCTCCCGTCCACCTACCTCCCTCCCTCTGGCCAGGGGAAGGTAACTGGTGAATGAGAGCTCCCCCATCCTAATATCCCCCTCCCACCCTCTGACCGCCCATCGACCTCCCTCCCTCCGGCCAAGGAAAGGTAACTGATGGACGAGACGTGGGTGAGAGTATCCATGAAAAATTAAAAAATGATTTGAAAAAAAAAAAAAATTAGAATAATAGTAATGGGTTGTAATAGTAATGATAATAGTAATGGGGTAAATTAGTTCATAGTAATGGGAGGTTATATCTGATGGGAGAGATGTGGTAGGGTCCACGTCATGGGTGGTTCAATTCAAGGGTCGTGGTCAAGATAGGTTGCAGGGTCGACGTGATGACAGGTAGGGTCAAAGTGAAGGAAGGGTTAGGTTAGGGGTCCACATGATGGATCCGGTTCGAAGGGGCGTACTGAGTTCACTCAGTGCGTATCTGCCTTCTCGCATCGGACCCCAGACCCTATCCCCCAGGCCCGATCTCGCCCAGACCCCCACCACCATCCAACAGCACCCCAGCGCCTAGCCAACCCAAGGGTTCATTGCCCACCACGCCCACCACCCAGGATAGGCAAAGAGACAAATCCCACCAACCCTCAGGTACTAAAGATATATGTAATAGAATATCCTATCCAATTCGACTTATCACTATTTGCAGTTCACCTCACTTCTCGCCAGATGTCCATAATGTCGTCTCTCAGAAATGGGGACAAGGTGCTTTAAAGTAATCAGTTAGGCATTTCTATTGTTTTGTTTATCAGCTGATGCTGTACTTCAATGAAGTTTTTAGTATCCAATGTATATCATAATATGCATACTCTAATATTAATAAACGAATTTCATCGTTGTCTGAAAACTAAAAAAATTATAAGGACATTTAACAAATACCAATAGTGAGGCCTGTCCAGCGGCTGCAGGTTCAGCTTCAACCTGTGCGCGAGGCTGTCATCGGCGCCGCTCGCGCTCGCCCCGACGCCACTGATCAGCCCTTCACTTCCCGGGAGCTGGTAAGGGCCAGGAAGGGACGGGACACCGCTCCGGGCGCTGACGGCGTCACCTACTCGATGCTGGCCCACGCTGGGGCGGCCGGGGAGGCGGCACTCCTGGCCCTGATCAACTCCTCCTGGCTGGCTGGCCGCTTGCCCTCGGCGTGGAAGGAGGCCCCACATCCGCCCATCCCTAAGCCCAGGGAACCCACCAAGCCGCGCCCAATCTCCCTGATGAGCTGCACGGCCAAGACGGCGGAGAGGATGGTGCTGACCCGCCTCCTGTGGCGCCTGGGAGACCTCCACCCACACATCTTCGGCTTCACCACAGGGGTGGGCACCTCCAACAGCGTCATGGCCCTCCTGGCCCAAATCGACAACCGCCCTGCTGTCGCCGTCTTCCTTGACCTGGAGAAGGCGTTTGAGCTGGCCAACGCCCACGCCATCCTGGCCGCGCTGGTGCGGCGGGGCGTGCGGGGCAGACTCCTCGCCTGGATTGAGGATTACCTCTGGCACCGCCATGCCAGGGTCAGGTTCCAGGGGCGCAAATCCAGTTTACAGGGAGCTGGAGAACGGCACGCCGCAGGGCGGGGTCCTAAGCCCCACCCTTTTTCAACCTCCTGATGGAGCAGCTGGTCGGCCTGCCGTTCCGGAGGGCACGGCACTTCTCAGCTACGCCGACGACTTGGTCCTGGTCGTCACTGGCCGGGGTGACCGGGTGGCTCTGACCCAGCAAGCCCTTGACCTGGTCAGTTGCAAGTGCAGAGAGCTGGGTCTCAAGATATCGGCTGAGAAGTCCAAGGCCAGGGGTGTTCAAGGCCGCTGCCCCCCCGGTCTGTCCTCTACAGATACAGGGCATCAGGCTGGCTTGGACCCACGCCTTCCAGTACCTCGGAATGTGGCTTGACCGGGGCCTCCACTTCACTACTCAGGTCAAGTATCTGAGGGAGAGGGCTGAGACCAGGCTCAACGTCATGAGGGCCATGACGAGGACACACGCCGGGGCCACGTCATCAGTGCTGCGCCTCTTCTACGTGCACACTGTGCGCGCCCTTGTAGACTACAGCGCGCCCGTGCTTGTCTCGTTATCGCTCACTCAGCAGAGGAAGTTAGAGGTCCTTCAGAACCGAGCTTTGAGGACCCTGCTGGGGGCACCGCGCTGGGCAAACACCCGCGTCATGCAGGCGGAGGCACGTTTGGTGCCCCTAGCCACCAGGTTCGACAGATCGTGGCCTGTCGGGTGGCCAAGATCCTCTGCCAGGCAAGGGAGTCTGTCGCACGGGACAGGCTGTGCAGGGTCTTGCCACAGGAGCAGCGTGACCTATCGCCGGGCAACACCTGGCTGCAGAGGGTGGCAGACGCCGCCATCCACCTCCTCCCCGGCCACACCCACCTACTGCTGGACGGACCTGACCGCCCCGCTGTCAACTACGTCGCTCCGCCACCGTGACAGCCCTCTGCCGCCCAGGTGATTATCGCCACACTGCCGGCCGCGAAGGCGTTGTGCACGCGGGAGGAGCTGAGGCAGCACGCCCTGCAGGCGGTGGCGCACGCCAATTTTCCCAGCAGCGTCGCCCTGCGCGGTGGCGCACGCCAATGTTCCGCCAGCGTCGCGGTCGCTATCTACTACACCGACGGCTCCGTTGACCCTGAGAGAGGCCGGACAGGTGCTGCGGTGGTTACGGCGGTGAGGTGCTGTCCTGGAGGACACCCGACCATTGCTCCACGCTGCAGACGGAGCTGGTGGCGATAGAGCGCGCCCTACAGCACGCCCTGGCCGACAGGAGGAGGTTGTGGTGATTCACACCGAAATCCATGTCTGCCCTGCAGGTCCCTACGGCAGGCCCCGCACACCGATGGACAACGTGCAGCTCACCACCGCCATCCTGGGCCACATCCAGGGCCTCGCCGCGCAGGGGCGCTGCGTAAGGTTCAACTGGGTGCCCAGCCACATAGGCGTCCGTGCAACGAGGCGGCCGATGAGGCGGCCCGGGAGGCCACCAGACATCCAGCGTTTGGGCCCTTTACTGTCTTACCCAGCATCCAAGGGGCCAAGGTACTGGCCAGACGCGCTGCCATCTGTGCCGCAGAGCAACAGTATCGCCAGCTGGTGCAGACATCGAGGCAGGCAGCCTGGCACAAACAAGCCACGAACAACAACGAGCCGTTATGCCCCGCCCAGCAGCTATCCCGAGCCGAGGAGGTCGTTCTACACCGACTTCGGCTTGGCTACGTAACCCTGGATGAGCTGAGGGACGGGTTTGAGGAGCGGCCGTGTGAGCACTGTCCTCATATGACCCCCCACCCCCTGATCCACTACCTGCTTTCCTGCCCCGCTACAGAGCGGCTCAGACAGCGCGTCGGCCCGGAAAGTGCGGCCGCCCTCGTATGGCAGTTCCAGAAAAATTTGCACCTGCTGCTGGAGGTGGCGCGTGCCGCCCCACCCCCCCGATGAACACTAAGGAGCGGGAGTGACCTCACGCCCCGCCCACCTGTGACCTGACTGTGGCTGCGGCTACAGCGGCGGGCTGATGCCCGCTCATTTATTACTGGCTTTATGTGTATGTATGTGTATGTGTATGTATGTGCATATGTATATGTATATGTATATATATTATGTAATAGATGTAAATAAATAAAAACTAAAAAAATAAAAAAAATGTTACAATGTTAAAACAGTCAGTTCTTACAGACATGCCAATGAGATGTAACTAGGGACTATATTGAGCCAAGTCCTGAAAGGAAAACACATGTCATTGTCTGGAACTATTGAAATAATGGCATACATTATAAAGGCTGCGGCTTCAGTGGCAATCATATGCCGCAGCCTTTCCCACTGCCAGACGCACGAGAGTCCGCATGTCACGGCTGGGCCGGCTGGCCATAAACATTAGAAGTACGATGACTTAATTGTGTTTGTGTGTTAACTGGACCAACTCTCTCTCTCTCTCTCTCTCTCCTCTCTCTCTTCTCTACTCTCTCTCTCTCTCTCCTCTCTCTCTCTCTCCTCTCTCTCTCTCCAATGATAGTAGTAAGAGTAGTATTTATTATATTACAATAAATCGTATGTAGGAGGAGGAGGAGGAGGAGGAGAGCCGTGTTACCTCCACTCCCCCTCCTTCCCTTCCTTCTTCCCTCCTTCTCTCCTCCCTTCCTTCCTTCTTACCTTTCACATATTAATAATCTCTCTCTCTCTCTCTCCTCTCCTCTCTCTCTCGTTCTCTCTCTCTCTCTCTCATCCTCTCCTCTCCTCTCTCTCTCTCTTCTCTCTCCTCCTCTCTCTCTCTCTCTCTCTCTCTCTCAGTACCATATTAAATATTTTAAGTTTAATTATCATTTCATTTCATTTCATTTCATTCCATTTCATTTCAGATTTTGTCTCCTGAACAGTACCAGTTTATAGCTATAAGAGAGAGAGAGAGAGAGAGAGAGAGAGAGAGAGAGAGAGAGAGAGAGAGAGAGAGAGAGAGAGAGAGAGAAGAGAGAGAGAGAGAGAGAGAGAGAGAGAGAGAGAGAGAGAAAAGTATGTCGACAATAATGACACAACCTTGGCAACCTAATTTTAAGAGGAAAGCATGTGGTGTGGTTGTCATGGTAACGAGCAGCGTCCTGCGGTAGATATTGTACTGCTGATCATTTAATTAAAAGATTATATATATATTACCCAACATATAAAAAGAAAGAGAAAAATGCACTGGTTAAATGTATAGAGAAAAATGTTCTTGTATTGAGAGATTTATAGTTGTCCACATATTTTTGAGACGACACTATGGCCACCTGGCGAGAGGTGAGGTGAACTGCAAAGAGTGATAAGTCGAATTAAATTAAATGAATAAAGGGTTAATAGGGGTAAACAATAAATAAAATATAAAAATAAATATAAAAGTAACTAAAACTAAAAAAAAAAAAAAAAATAATAATTTTTTACTTACTTATTATTATATTATTATTTATATAATTTATTTACTTTTTTTTTTTTTTTTTTGTCTCTGCACTGATATATTGATATTATATATATAATATATATATATAATATATATATATATATATATATATATATATATATATATAATATATATATATATATATATATATATATATATATATATATATTATATATATATATATCTGTACAGAGAAAGAAAAAATATATAAGTAAATAATAAATAAAAGTATGTGTGTGTACGAATAACCAAAGGCCAGTAGTAGTAGTAGTAGTAGTAGTAGAGAAGGAGCAAGAGTTCGTCTGGTTCATGGCGTCTGGCTCATATAAAATGCATTAACAATTAAGCATTCCAATATTTTTCTTTCCTTTAACGTCACATAACTGAAAAGGAATGGGGTAGGGGTAATGGTGATCTATCACAGCACTGCTGGGGGTAACAATGCCAAAAAGTTTGAGAACCACTGATTTTCTAGTTGTATTTTATAGGGCCAGAGCTACGCTCGTTTGGCCCCGTCTCCATATCAACATGTATTTCATCATTCATCCTTAGTGGTTTTATGTTGGCCGAAGCCACCACCCCGGGAGGCGGGTCACAAACCCCCGGCTAACACCCGGTACCCATTAACTGCTGGTGGCAGGGCTCGGGGTTTTGAAGACCGCCCGTCTGTCTCGCTCCGCCCGGGTATCGAACCCTGGACTTCT
>JACEEZ010006649.1:296645-332509 GCA_016584305.1 Chionoecetes opilio
GTGTGTGTGTTTTTGTGGTGTGTGTGGTGGTGTGTGTGTGTTTTTGTGTGGGGTGTGTTGTGTGTGTTTTTTTTGGGTGTTGGGGTGTGTGGGTGTGTGGGGTTTTGGGGGGTTGTTTTTTTTTTTTTTTTTTTTTTTTTTTTTTTTTTTTTTTTTTTTTGGGGGGGGGGGGGGGGGGGGGGGGGGGGGGGGGGGGGGGGGGGGGTGTGTGTGTGGTGTGTGTGTGTGTGTGTGTGTTTTTGGGGGTGTGTGTGTGTGTGTGTGTGTTGTGTGTGGTGTGGTGTGTGTGTGTGTGTGTTGTGGTGTGTGTGTGTGTGTGGGGTGGTGTGTGTGGTGTGGGGTGTGTGTGTGTGGTGTGTGTGGTGTGTGTGTGTGTGTGTGTGTGTGTGGTGTGGTTGTGTGTGTGTGTTTTGTGTGTGTTTTGTGTGTTTGTGGTGTGTGTGTGGTGTGTGTGGTTGTTGTTGTGTGTGTGTGTGTGTGTGTGGTGTGTGTGTGTGTTGTGTGTGTTGTGGTGTGTGTGTGTGGTGTGTGTGTGTGTGTGTGTGTGTGTGTGTGGTGTGGTGTGTGTGTGTTTTTGTGTGTGGTGGTGTGTTGTGTGTGTGTGTGTGTTGTGTGTTTGTGTGTGTGTGTGTGTGTGTGTTTTGTGTGTGTGTGTGTGGTGTGGTGTGTGTTGTGTGTGGTGTTGTGGGGTGTGTACAGTATGAATTCCCTTTTTACTATACTATCTTTTCAATGCATGTTTTTTGCGATTTCGTGTGCCCCTTTGGATGTATGTTGTATGTATGCAGTATGTATGTTGTATGTTGTATGTATGTATGTATGTATTATGTATGTATGTATGTACGATTGTACGAGTAGTATTGGGTTTGTGCTGGTGTATCGCCTGTGTGAAGGAGGGGAAATCGCGCATATATAACTACTCGAATATCATTCCCCCCCTCCCTTTTGTTCTCTGAGTCGCAGGGGACGGATGAACAGTTAAGTGCCTTTTTTATTACCTATCGCTACACCCGCTTTAAAGGGAGAGGAAAGGGGGTGGATTCCCAAGCGATAATACATTCACACTCCACTGCAGGGGTTTCTGGTGTGTGTGTGTGGTGTGTGGGGGGGTTTTGTGTGGTGTGGTGTGTGTTTTCCACACACACATCAAAATTTTCATAAGTTTTAAAAATTTTTAATTTAAAAAAGCATATTTTTTTCCGTTAAAGTTTTTTTCATTTTTTTGCTTTCATAGGGACGTAGACAAGCTGGTGCTTGTTGAATTTTTTGTGTTTTTGTAGTTTATCGTATAGTAGTAGGTTTTGATTATTTTTTGTTGGATACAGTTGTTACTCAAAATTTTTGGGAATTTTCATTTTTGGGACATTTAGTTTTTTCATTTATTTAAAGATATTATGTGTAATTATGTATAAAACTGTGGTCAATAAATATTATCTATCTATCTATCGTGGGTGTGGGTGTGTATTATCTAGTTGTATTTTTCTAGTTTAGTGTTTCTCAAACTGGGGGTAATTACCCCCGCGGGGGTAATGAACCGTTTCGGGGGGTAACGAGGGACTTTCTGAAAATAAAAGTTAGCTGGAGTAAATTTTTTAAAAAATAAATAAATAAATAAAAAAATATAATACAGAAGTAAAAAAAATAAAATAATATCCAGAATCGGGGAAAAACATGAAGTACGTAAAAATATTTTTTTCACATAAACGCTTTTAAAAAAACCCCACCCAAATTATGATTCGCTAGAGATGTATTTCCCCTTCTTGTACCCCCACCCCACCATTAACTTTCTTGTACCACCACCACCACCATTACCACTTTTTTACACCACCACCACCACCACCATACCACTTCTTGCACCACCACCACCACCACCATTACCACTTCTTGTACCACCACCACCACCATTACCACTTCTTGTACCACCACCACCACCTTTCCCACTTCTTGTCCCACCACCACCACCACCATTACCACTTCTTGTACCACCACCACCACCACCATTACCACTTCTTGTACCACCACCTCCACCACCATTACTACTTCTTGCACCACCACCACCACCACCAATACCACTTTTTGCACCATCACCACCACCACCATTACCACTTCTTGTACCACCACCACCACCACCATTACCACTTCTTGCACCACCACCACCACCACCATTACCACTTCTTGTACCACCACCACCATCCCCATTACCACTTCTTGTACCACCACCACCACCACCACCATTACCACTTCTTGAACCATCACCACCACCACCATTACCACTTCTTGTACCACCACCACCACCACCATTACCACTTCTTGCACCACCACCACCACCACCATTACCACTTCTTGCACCACCACCACCACCACCATTACCACTTCTTGCACCACCACCACCACCATCATTACCACTTCTTGCACCACCACCACCACCACCATTACCACTTCTTGCACCACCACCACCACCATTACCACTTCTTGTACCACCACCACCACCACCATTACCACTTCTTGCACCACCACCACCACCACCATTACCACTTCTTGTACCACCACCACCACCACCACCACCACCATTACCACTTCTTGCACCACCACCACCACCACCACCACCACTTCTTGCACCACCACCACCACCACCATTACCACTTCTTGCACCACCACCACCACCACCACCATTACCACTTCTTGCACCACCACCACCACCACCATTACCACTTCTTGCACCACCACCATTACCACTTCTTGCACCACCACCACCACCACCACCATTACCACTTCTTCCCACCACCACCACCACCACCATTACCACTTCTTGTACCACCACCACCACCATTACCACTTCTTGTACCACCACCAACACCACCACCATTAGCACTTCTTGTACCACCACCACCACCACCACCATTACCACTTCTTGCACCACCACCACCACCACCATTACCACTTCTTGCACCACCACCACCACCACCATTACCACTTCTTGCACCACCACCATTACCACTTCTTGCACCACCACCACCACCACCACCATTACCACTTCTTGCACCACCACCACCACCACCATTACCACTTCTTGCACCACCACCATTACCACTTCTTGCACCACCACCACCACCACCATTACCACTTCTTGCACCACCACCACCACCACCATTACCACTTCTTGCACCACCACCACCACCACCACCATTACCACTTCCTGCACCACCACCATTACCACTTCTTGCACCACCACCACCACCACCATTACCACTTCTTGCACCACCACCACCACCACTAGCAAGAACGTAGTCTGAACACACAGATACGTAAATATATTTTTTAGCAAAGTACAACAACCTGCCGTCAGCTATACTCATGGAAAAGGGAAGGGGGGAATGGAGGGTATCGATAACTGGACGCATATTTTAGTCATACAAGATCATAACAAAATCAACAAGCGATCATCTAACGGATTCTAACCTATAGCTGACCTTATCCTTATTCTTTTTTTTAGCATTAACCTTCCAGTAGTTCACTTCTCTTACCTAAACATGAACCTTTAACACACACACACACACACACACACACACACACACACACACACACAGGGAACTCCGTAGTGTAAGGGTTAGCACGCTCGGCTCACAACCGAGAAGTCCAGGGTTCGATACCCGGGCGGAGCGAAGACAGACGGGCGGTCTTTTTAAAAAACCGAGCCCCCGCCCAAACCCAGCAGTTAATGGGTGGGGGGGGTTTTTTTTACCCGGGGGTTTGGGGAACCCGCCCCCCGGGGTGGGGGTTGGGCCCAACAAAAAAAACCACTAAGGATAAAATGATGAAATACATGTTGAATGGAGACGGGGCCTACGAGCGTAGCTCGGGCCCCCTATAAAATAAAACTAAAAAATCAGGGGTTCTCAAATTTTTTGGCATTTTTTCCCCCCAGCAGGCTGGGGATAAAATCACCATTACCCCTCCCCATTCCTTTTCATTTTATGTGAATTTAAAGGGAAAAGGAAAAATATTGGAATGTTTTAATTTTAAATGCTTTTTTATATGGCCCAGACGCCATAAAACCAGACGAACTCTTGCCCCTTCTCTACAAATAAACTATATTTAAAAGGGGCCTTTGGAATTCGTACACACACTTTATTTTTAAATTTTTAAATTTACTTATATATTTTTTCTTTCCTGTACAGATTTTAAAATGTTATTTATAAAATTAAAATTATATATATATATATATATATATATATATATATATATAAATTTTTTAATATATATATATAAAATTAAAATATATCAGTGCAGAGAGAGAAAAAAATAAAATAAAAGTAAATTTAAATTATAAAAAATTAAAATAAAAATAAATAAGAAAAAAATTTAAATTAATTTTTTTTTTTTTTAGTTTTAGTTACTTTTATATTTATTTTTATATTTTATTTTTTGTTTACCCCTTTTAAACCCCTTTTTATTTTTTAAATTTTAAATTTTCGAATAAAATATTTGCATTTCACCCACCTTCGCCAGGTGGCCCATAGTGCCCGTCTCAAAAATATGTGGACAACTTTTAAATCTCCCCAATACAAGAACATTTTTCTTATACTTTTAAAACCAGTGCTTTTTTTCTCTTTCTTTTTAGGGTATGTTGGGAAAATTTTAATATAATTTTAATTAAATGATCAGCAGTAAAATTATTACCCCAGGACGTTTGCTTTTACCTTTGGACAACCCCCCCACTTTGTTTTCCCTTTTAAAATTAGGTTGCCAAGTTGTGTCATTATTGTCGACATACTTTTTCTCTCTCCCCTTTTTCCCTCTCCCCTTCTCTCTCTCTCTCCTCTCTCTCTCTCTCTCTTTTCCTTTTCCCTCTCTCTCTTTTCTTTTTTATAGCTAAAAAAGGGTACTGTTCAGGAGAAAAAAATCTGAAAGAAAGGGAAGGAAATAAAAGGGAAAATAAAAAATGTTTAATTAAACTTAAAATTTTTTAATTTAGGGTTTACTGAGAGAGAGAGAGAGAAAAGGAGAGGGGGAGGGAGAAAAGAAGAGGAAGGGGAGAGAAAAGGAGAAAAAGGAGAGGAGAGAGAGAGGAGAGGAGAGAGAGGGGAAATTAAATAGTGAAAGGTAAGAAGGAAGGAAGGGAGGAGGGGAAGGAGGGAAGAAGGAAGGGAAGGAGGGGGAGTGGAGGTAACCGGCTCTCCTCCCCCTTTTTTTTTTCCCTCCCCCCATACATCCGATTTATTGTAATAATAATAAATACTATCTTACTAAATCTTTGGGAGAGAGAAGAGAGAGAAATGGGAGAGAGGAAAATGGGGGAGGGGAAGAGAGAGAGAGGAGAGAGAGAGAGGAGAGAGAGAGATTTTTGGCCCATTTAACACAAAAACCCACAATTAAGTCATCTTACTTCTAATGTTTATGGCCAGCCGGCCCAGCCTTTGACTGGGGAAATCTCGTGCTTTCTGGCAGGGGAAAAAAGGCTGCGGCATATGTTTCCCCACTAAAAGCCGCACCCTTTTATAATGTAGGCCATTTTTTTCAATAGTTCCAAAACAATGAATGTTTTTTCCCTTTCGGGACTTGGCTAATATAGCCCTAGTTAAATCCTTTGGCATGTCTGTAAGAACTAAACTTTTTTAAAACATTGTAACATTTTTTTTTTTTTTTTTTTTATTTATTAAAATTAACATAATAATATCCCTATACAATAAATAAAAAACTTTACATACACATCCCACATACATACACATAAACCCCAGAATAAATGGGGGGGGCATCAGCCCGCCGCTGTAGCAAAGGGGCCACGGGTAAGGTCACAGGTGGGCGGGGGGAGTCACTCCCGCTCCTTTGTGTTCAGGGGGGGGGGGCCCCCCCCGGCCCACGCCCCCACCTCCAGCAGGGTCCCAAAATTTTTGGGGGAAAAACTCCCTTACGAGGGGGGGCCGCATTTTCCCGGGCCGACGCGCCTGTTGAGCCGCCTTTTAGGGGGGCAGGAAAGGGGTAGTGGATCAGGGGGTGGGGGGTCATATGGGGGACAGGCCCCCACGGCCGCTCCTCAAAAACCCCCTCCCCCAGCTCACCCCGGGGGACGTTGCCAAGGGCCCAAGTCGGTGTAGAACGACCTCCCCGGCCCAGGGACAGCTGCTGGGCGGGGCTAAAAGGCTCGTTGGGTTTTTGTGGCTTGTTTGTGCCCGGGTGCCCGCCTCGATGTCTGCACCAGTGCGATACTGTTGTCTGCGGCCCCAGATGGCAGCGCGGGTTTGGCCCGTACCTTGGCCCCCGGGGTGGGTGGGGAAGACAGTCAAGGCCCCGCTGGATTTTCTTTGGGGGCCTTCCCCCGGGCCGCCTCATGGGCCCCCTCCCCCCCCCCTTTGCCCCGGACGCCTATGTGGCTGGGCACCCCTTTTAACCTTACGCAGCCCCCCCTGCGCGGCCCCCAGGCCATGGGGGTGGCCCAGGATGGCGGTTTGGTGGCTGACGTTGTCCATCGGGTTTTTGGCGGGGCCTGCCGTAGGGGAACCCGCAGGGCAGACATGGATTTTGGTTTTGAATTTACCACAACCTCCTCCTGTCGGCCCAGGGGGGGCTGTAGGGCGCCCCTCTATCGCCCCCCAGCCCGTCTGCAGGTGGAGCAATGGCGGGTGTCCTCCAGGACAGCACCTCACCCCCCTAACCCCCGCAGCAACCGTCCGGCCCTCTCAGGGTCAACGGAGCCGTCGGTTTTTTAGTAAAATAAAACGACCGCGACGCTTTCTGGGAAAAAATTGGCGTGCCCACCGCCGCAGGGCGACGCTGCTTGGGGGAAAATTGGCGTGCCCCCAACCGCCCGGGAGGGGGTGCTGCCTTTAGTCCTCCCGCGTGCACAATGCCTTCCGGCCGGGGAGTGTGGCGATAATCACCCGGGCGGCAGAGGGCTGTCAAAGGTGGCGGGAGCGACGTGTTGAAAAGCGGGGGGGGACAGGTCCGTTTCCCGCAAGGGGGGAGGGGGTGGGGGCCGGGGGGGAGGTGGATGGCGGGGGTCTGCCACCCCTCAGCCCGGTGTTTCCCGGCGATAGGTCAAAGCTGCTCCTGTGGAAAAACCCTGAAAAGCCCGGCCCCTGCGGACAGGGTCCCCCTTTCCTGGAGAGGATCCTTTGGGCCCCCCGAAAAGGCCCCGATCGTCGAACCTGGGGCTAGGGGCACCACCGTGCCCCCGGCCTGCATTTACGCGGGTGTTTTCCCAAACGCGGGGCCCCCCCGCAGGGTCTCAAAATCGGTTTGGGAAAGGGCCTCTAACTTCCTCTGCTGATGGGCGGGTAACGAGACAAGCACAAAGGGGCGGGGGGGTAAATCTAAAAGGGCGGCAAAGGGGTGCCCCGTAGAAGAGGGCAGCACTTTATGAGTGGGCCCGGCGTGTTTCCTCGCATGGCCCCCCATGACGTTGAGCCTGGTCTCAGCCCCCCTCCCTCAGAATTAAATTTACCTGAGTAATGAAGTGGGGGCCCCGGTCCCAAACCCACATTCCGGGGGGTACTGGAAAAGGGGTGGGGCCCAAACCAGCCTTTATGCCCTGGATCGGAGAGGAAAGACCCGGGGGGGGAGCGGCCTTGAAAACCCATGGCCTTGGACTTCTCAGCCGATAACTTGAGAAACCCCGCTCCTGCACTTTTTAAAAAGACCCGGTCAAGGGGGTTGCTGGGTCAGAGCCACCCCGGGCACCCGGCCAGTGACGACCCGGACCAAGTGTCGGGTAGCTGAGAAAGGGCCCTGCCCCCCCCCGGGAAAGGCAGGCCCACCAAACGGGTCCCTCAGGAGGTTGAAAAGGGTGGGGCTTAGGACCCCGCCCTGCGGCGTGCCGGGTTTTCCCGCTTTCCCGTAGCGTGGGTTTGCGGGCCCCCGGGAAACCCGGGCCCTGGGGAGGCGGTGCCAGAGGAATCCCCAATCCAGGCGGGAGTCTGCCCCCCCCCCCCGCCGCACCAAAGGGGCCCGGCCCGGATGGCGTGGGCGTTTGGGCCCGCTAAAAGCCCTTTTCCAGGCAAGGAAGACGGCGGGCAGCAGGGGGGGTTGTTTTGATTTTGGGCCCGGGGGGCCTGACGCGTTTGGGGGGCCCACCCCTGTGGGTGAAGCCGAAAAATGTGTGGGTGGAGGGCCCCAGGGGCCACAGGAGGCGGGCAGCACCATCCTCTTTTCCCCCGTTTTGGCCGTGCAGTCATCAAAGGGGGATTGGGCGCGGCTTGGGGGGTTTCCCGGGGGTTTGGGATGGGCTGGGGGCGGCCTCCTTTTCCCCCGCCGGGGGGCAAAAACGGCCAGCCAGCCCGGAGGAGTTGCAGGGCCAGGATTTCCGCCTCCCGGCCGCCCCAGCGTGGGGCCAGCATCGAGTAGGGGACGCCGTCAGCGCCCGGGGCGGTGTCCCGTCCCTTCCTGGCCCTTTTCCCGCTCCCGGGAAGTTTAAGGGCTGGGCAGTGGGGTCGGGGCCCCCACGGAGCGGCGCCGAGACGCCCCGCGGGACAGGTTGAAGTGAACCCGCAGCCCCTGGGCAAAGGGCCCCACTATTTGGGATTTTTTAAAAATCCCCTTTTAATTTTTTTTGTTTTTGACAACGTGAAAAATTGTTTTTTAATATTAAAAGGTATTTCATTTATGATATACATTGGATACTAAAAACCCTTTATTGAAAATAAAACCCGCATTTAGGGTGGGTAAAAAAAAACAATTAGAAAGGCCTAACTGTTTTCTTTAAAAGCACCTTTGTCCCCATTTTTTGAGAGAGACACTTGGACAAATTGGGGAGAAGTGAGGGGAAATGCAAAAAAGTGATAAGTCGAATTGGATAGGTATTCTATAAATTTTTAAACTTTTGTACCGGGGGGTTGGGGGGATTTGTCTCTTTGCCCATCCCGGGTGGTTTGGGCGGGTGGGGAATGAACCCCTTGGGTTGGCTAGGCGCTGGGGTGCGTTTGGAAAGGTGGTGGGGGTTGGGCGAGATCGGGCCCGGGGGATAGGGGCTGGGGTCCGATGCGAGAAGGGAGAACGCACTGAGTTAACTCAGTACGGCCCCCTTTGAACCGGATCCATCATGTGGACCCCTAACCTAAAACCCTTTCCCTTTAAATTTGGGCCCTACCCGTCTTCCCCGGGCGACCCGGGAACCTATCTTTACCAAAGACCCTTTAAAATTTAACCACCCATTTACGGGACCCCACCCCCATCCTCCCATCAGATATAACCTCCCATTACTATGAACTAATTTACCCCCATTACTATTATCATTACTATTACAACCCATTACTATTATTCTAATTTTTTTTTTTTTCAAATCCCATTTTTTAATTTTTCATGGATTACTCTCACCCACGCCTCGTCCATCAGTTACCTTTCCTTTGGGGCCGGAGGGAGGGAGTCGATGGGCGGTCAGGGGTGGGAGGGGATTAGGATGGGGGGAGCTCTCATTCACCAGTTACCTTCCCCGGCCAGAGGGAGGGAGGTAGGGGGGACGGGAGGGGGAGGGGGGGATGTCTATCAGTTACCTTCTTTTGGCCAGGGGGAGGGAGGTCGATGGACGGGGAGGGGGATGGATCCTCTCCACCCACGTCTTGCCTATCAGTTACCTTCCCCTGGCCAGGGGGAGGGAGGTCGACAGACCCGCCAGAGGGTTTGGGGGGGAAACGGGGTCCGAGCTCGGTAAAGATTTGAAAATCCGTAATGGATTTGTGGGGGAATCGAACCCTCACCTTTTTGCTGATGTATTGAAACACCAACACTTTACCACTGAGCTATGGAGCACCCAGCAAAAAATAATCGGGAAGTTATATTTGAATACCTCACTATACTCCCAACTGTGGTTTTTTACTTTAAGTGTCATTTTTTACCCAAACCAAACACATGGGAAAGAACTAAAAAGGTATTTATATACATGACATACTCACTTAATGCTTTTGAGGGGAATAGAATAACGAATAAATGTCATGCTAATATAAGTCACGGCGCTGTGAGGGTTGTGGTGGTGGTCGGCGGGTCACACCTATAGGCCACCCGAGAGCCTTCGCTTGACTGGCTAATAATTATAATGGACGACACATGTACTCTTCCATGTATTTTGTTAATCAGTGCAATATATAGGTGATATAGTCACAAGGTTAGGGTGCGGCAGAAAAGGTTGTATAGCAGAGCCCAGGCAGGAGCCAGACCGGCGCGGCAGCCAGCCTCTGGTGGTGGCTCTGTGTTGAAACAGGGGACTGCCTTGCGGGAAACTGTACTAGTGATGGTTGTACGTGTCTTATGGAGATAGGTGTGTGTCATTCACCCATGGGTTTGTCCACGCGAGCTGGCTCGCATCGCCAGTTTCACCCTCTCAGTGCGAGCTTGGAGTCATTATTACCGATCTTGTGTGTGGGGTGTGTGTGTGGGGTGTTGTGTGTGTGTGTGTGGTTGTGTGTGTGCTAATTGTGTGTGTGTGTGTGTACTATTGTTTTGTTGTGTGTACTAATTGTGTGTGTGTGTGTGTACTAATTGTGGGGTTTTGTGTACTAATTGTGTGTGTGTGTGTGTGGGGTGTGTGTGTGTGTGTGTGTGTGTGTGTGTGTGTGTGTGTGTGTCTAATTGTGTGTGTGTGGGGTGACTAATTGTGTGTGTGTGTGGGGTACTAATTGTGTGTGTGTGTACTTATTGTGTGTGGTTGTGTTTATAATTGTGTGTGTGTGTGTTTTATTAATTTTGCGTGTGTGTGTGTGTGCATATGTGTGTTGGGGTGTTTTGTGTGTGTGTGTTTTACAGTCGGCGAAGTCACCCATTCACATTCCGGGCTGTGAGGGTTTTGGTGGTGGTCGGCGGGTCACCCCCTATAGGCCACCCGAGAGCCTTCGCTTGACTGGCTAATAATTATAATGGACGACACATGTACTCTTTCCTGTATTTTGTTAATCAGTGCAATATATAGGTGAATATAGTCACGAAGGTTAGGGTGCGGCAGAAAAGTTGTATAGCAGAGCCCAGGCAGGAGCCAGACCCGGCGCGGCAGCCAGCCTCTGTGGGTGGCTCTGTGTTGATCACGGGCACTGCCTTGCGGGAAAAATGTATAGTGATGGTTGTACTGTGTCTTATGGAGAGTAGGTTGTGTGTCATCACCCATGGTCCCTTTTTCCACGCGAGCTGGCTCGCGATCGCCAGTTTTCACCCTCTCAGTGCGAGCTTGGAGCTCATTATTAACCGATCTTGTGTGTGTGTGTGTGTGTGTGTGTGTGGTGTGTGTGTGTTTTGTGTGTGTGTTGTGTGTGTGTGGGGCTAATTGTGTGTGTGGTGTGTACTAATTGTGTGTGTGTGTGTACTAATTGTGTGTGTGTGTGTGTACTAATTGTGTGTTGTGTACTAATTGGTTTTGTGTGTGTGTGTGTGTGGTGTGTGTGTGTGTGTGTGTGTTGTGTGTGTGTGTGTGTGTGTGTGTGTGTGTGTGTGTGTGTGTGTGTGTTGTGTGTGGTGTGTGCTAAAATTTTGTTTTGTGTGTGTGTACTAAATTTTGTGTGTGTGTGTGTGTACTAATTGTTGTGTGTGTGTACTAATTGTGTGTGTGTGTGTGTACTATTGTGTGTGTGTGTGTGTATTAATTTTTCGTGTTGTGTGTGTGCATATGTGTGTGTTTTGTGTGTGTGTGTGTGTGTGTGTGTGTGTGTGTGTTTTGGGGGTGTGTGTGTGTGTGTGTGTGTTGTGTGTGTGTGGTGTGGTGTGTGTGTGTGTGCGTTTGTGTGTGTACTAATTGTGGTGTGTGTGTGTGTGTGTGTACTAATTGTGTGTTAATCTGTTCTGAGTACTAAATTTTTCTGTTGTCTTTTTTTTCTAAACCTTTAGTCTTACTTGCTTTCCTCCCTCTCCCTGCTTGCGTCCCTAGAAAGCAGGCAGAAGGGAGAGGGAGGGAAGGAGGAAGTGGGAGAGACAGAAATAGGGAGAGAGGGAGGAGAAGATGTGAAGGAAAAAGAGAGAGAGAGAGAGAGAGAGAGAGAGAGAGAGAGAGAGAGAGAGAGAGAGAGAGAGAGAAGGAGAGAGAGAGATAGAGAGAGAGAGAGAGAGATAGGGGAGAGAGAGAAAAAGAGAGAGAGAGAGAGAAGAGAGAGAGGAGAGATTCGTAAATTTTATTATGAGAAGAGATTGAAACTAATTTACACTAGCTCAATCGGAGACGCCCGAGTAAGGGACGACCTGATAGATGTTTTTAAGTGGATAAAGGGAGAGGTAGGAAAAGTTCTTACGGCTAGTAACCAGGGTAGAACAAGAAGTAACGGATTTAAGCTGGAAAAAACGTATTTTTACAAAAGAAAAAGGAAAATACAGGTTCACAAATAGGGTGGTGAATGATTGGAATGGACTCTGTAGACAGGTATACATATAGTTAGTGTGGAGTCATTGGGGAGCTTTAAATGGAGGCTAGATACATTCATGGATGGGATGAAAGGTGGATGTAGGTAGTGTTAAGTAACAGGAACTACCACGTGTAGGTCTCACGGCCTCTTGTAGCTTCCTTATTTTCTTATGTTCTTATGTTCTAACTCACGACCATACGACCGAACATACATAGATGCGCAATACCCCGAGTTAGATGCTTGTACAGTACAAAATGTACAGTAGGCCAACTACCTGTCGCTCATGTGTTCGGATCCGTCTTATTAACTATGTTATGTACAGTCATGAACCACACTCTCCAAGAGGAGGGACAGGTGTGGTTTCCCCCTGAAATCTTTGATATTTCAAAACACTAGTTTTTAATAATACGGAATGATAGAAGCCATAAACTGCAATTAATACAAAAAAGCAAAAAAACCAATGAAAAAAATGAAAGGGAAACATATGATTAACTATTTGAATTAGCTAACGATTTCCCCGAATAAATTCCCTGGCAAAAGACCTGTATAAAAAACATTGTACTATATATTATAAAAATATATATAGTCAGACTGCTGAACGATTGTAAAAAATTTTTGAACCAGATTTTGTCAGTTTTTATTCTGTCAGGCGCGTTTTCTGTCAGAAAACAAATTTCTATAGATGAGAAGCCCTCTTTAAATCCACTTTGGCAGCGGGGCGAATTTCGATTTGTTTTTGTGTCCTTTCCCGTTAACCAAAATCTGAAAATTTTTAACTTTTTTAAAATAATTGACATAAACAGAAGCTGAAATCCCGCTGTCAGTCTGCCCCATCAGGGAAGACAGGACATGAAATTACCCCTTTTGCAGAGTTGGAAAAAAATGTTGTTTTTTTTGGCCTTTTTTAGGTAGCAAATGGTGGTGGTGGGGTGGTCCCAAGAAGTGGTAATGGTGGTGGGGGGTGGTGGTGGTGGTAGTACAGAAGTGTAATGGTGGTATGGTGGTGCAAAAAGGGTAATGGTGTGGTGGTGGTGGGGGTGGTGGTAAAGAATGGAAAGGGTGGTGGTGGGGGTGGTGCAAAAAGTGGAAATGGTGGTGGGGGGTGCAAAAGTGGAATGGTTTGTTTTTGGGGGTGGGGGTTGGTACAAAAAGGGGTAAGGTGGTGGGGGTGGTGGTAAAAAAGAATGGTAATGGGGTGGGGGGTGGGCAAGAAGGGGTAATGGTGTTGGGGGTGGTGGGGTGGTGGAAAGAAGTGGTAATGGGGTGGGGGGGTTGAAAGAAGGGTAAAAATGGTGGGGGTGGTGGTGGTGGGGTGGTAGAAAAGAAGTGGAAATGGGGTGGTGGTGGTGGAGCAAGAAGTGGTAATGGTGGTGGGGGGCAAGAAGTGGTAAGGTGGGGGTGATACAAGAAGTGGTAATGGTGGGTGGTGGTGGGGTGGTGGGGTGGTGGTATGTACAAGAAGGGGGTTGGTTGGTGGTGGTGGTGGTGGTGGTGGGTGGGGGTTGGTGTGGTGGTGGTGGTGGTGGTTTGGTACAAGAAGGGGGAATTGTGGGGGTGGTCAAAAAGTGGTAATGGGGGTGGGGGGTGGTACAAGAAGTGGTAATGGTGGGGTGGTGGGGGTACAAGAATTTGGGGTGGAGGGGGTGGGCAAAAGTGGTAAGGTGGGGGTGGTGGGGGTCAAGAAGGGTAAGGGTGGTGGTGGGGGTACAAAGTGGTAATGGTGGTGGTGGTGCCCAAAAGTGGTAATGGTGGTGGTGGTGGTGGTACAAAAAAGTGGTGGTGGAGGGTGGTGCAAAAAGGGGTTAAGGTGTGGTGGTGGGGTACAAGAAGGGGTAATGGTGGGGGTGGTGGTGGTACAAGAAGTGGGGGTGGAGGGGGGGGTGCAAAAAGGGGTAAGGTGGTGGTGGTGGTGATACAAAAAAGTGGTAATGTGGTGGTGGTGGTGGGCAAAAGGGGAAATGGTGGGGTGGTGGTGGTGAAAAAGTGGTAATGGGGTGGTGGTGGTGGTGCAAAAAGTGGAATGGTGGGGGAGGGGTGTACAAGAAGGGGTAATGGTGGTGGTGGTGGGGTGAAAGAATTTGTAAGGTGGGGGTGGTGGGGGTAAAAAGAAGTGGAATGGGGGTGGTGGGGTGGTGAAAGAAGGGAAATGGGGGGTGGTGGTGGTGGTGGTACAAGAAGTGGTAATGGTGGTGGTGGTGTGGTGGGGGTGCAAGAAGTGGTAAGGTGGTGGGGTAGGGGTAAAAGAAGGGGGAAATGGGGGTGCTGGTGGGGGGGCAAGAAGGGGTAAGGGTGGGGGTGGTGAGGGTTCAAGAAGTGGTAATGGGGTGGTGGTGGTGGTGGGGGTGGTGCAAGAAGTGGTAAGGGTGGTGGTGGTGGTGGTGGTCAAGAAGTGGTAATGTGGGGGGTGGTGGTGGTGCAAGAAGTGGTAATGGTGGGTGGTGGACAAGAAGTGTAATGGTGGTGGTGGTGGTTGGGCAAGAAGTGGAAAATGGTGGTGGGGTGGTGGTGGGGTGGTGGTAAACAAAAGTGGTAAGGGTGGTGGTGGTGATGTTCAAGAAGGGTAAGGGGTGGGGGTAGGGTAAGAAGTGAAATTGGTGTTTGGTGATGTTCAAAAAGGGGTAAGGTGGGGTGGTGGTACAAGAAGTGGTAAGGGGGTGGGGGTGGACAAGAAGTGGTAAGGTGGGGGTGGGGGTGGGGTGGGGGGCAAGAAGGGTAATGGTGGTGGTGGGGGTGGAAAGAAGTGGAATGGTGGGGGTTTGGTGGGGGTGGTGGTGGTGGTGGTACAAAAAGTGGTAATGGGGGTGGTGGTGGGGGAACAAGAAGTGGTAATGGTGGTGGTGGTGGGGGTGGTGGGCAAGAAGTGGTAAGGGTGGGGGGTGGTGGTACAAGAAGTGGTAATGGTGGGGGTGGTGGTGGATAAGAAGTAAAAGGTGGTGGGTGGGGGTGGGGTGGTTTTTAGTACAAGAAGTGGTAATGGGGGTGGTGGGGGTGGTACAAGAAGTGGTAATGGTGGGGTGGGGGTGGTGCGGGAAGTGGTAATGGTGGTGGTGGGGGTGTGAAAAAGAATGGTAAGGGTGGTGGGGGTGGTACAAGAAGTGGTAAGGGTGGTGGGGGGTGGGGTACAAGAAGTGGTAATGGTGGTGGGGGTGTAAAAGGGGGGGGGGGTTTAAGGGTTTGGGGGTGGTGGTGGTGCAAGAAGTGGTAATGGGGTGGTGGTGGGGTGGTGGTGGTGGTACAAGAATGGGTAATGGTGGTGGTGGGGGTGGTGGAGGGGGTGGTACAAGAAAGGTAAGGTGGTGGTGGTGGTGGTGGTAAAAGAAGTGGTAAGGGTGGTGGTGGTGGTGGTGGTGCAAGAATGTTAATGGGGGTTTTGGGGTGGGGTTTTCAAGAATGGTAATGGTGGTGGTGGGTGGGGGGTACAAAAAAAGGGGTTAAGGTGGGGGTGGTGGTGGTGGTGAAAAAGAAGTGGAAATGGGGTGGGGTGGTGAAAGAAGGGGGAATGGTGGTGGTGTGGTGGTGGTGGACAAGAAGTGGTAATGGTGGTTTGTGGTGGTGTGCAAGAAGTGGTAATGGGGTGGTGGTGCTGGTGCAAGAAGGGGAAATGGTGGTGGGGGTGGTGAAAGAAGTGGTAATGGTGGTGGTGGTGGTGGGGGTAAAGAAGTGGTAATGGTGGGGGAGGTGGGGGTACAAAAGTGGTAATGGTGGTGGGGGTGGTGGGGGTACAAGAAGTGGTAAGGGTGGTGGTGGTGGTGGTACAAGAAGGGGTAATGGTGGTGTGGTGTGGTGCAAGAAGTGGTAAGGTGGTGGTGGTGGTGGTGGGGGTGTACAAAAATGGTAAGTGGTGGGGTGGTGGTACAAGAAGGGGTAATGGTGGTGGGGGTTTGGTGGTGCAAGAAGTGGTAATGGGGTAGTGGTGGGGTACAAGAAGGGTAATGGGGGGGTGGGGTGGTGGGGGTGCAAGAAGTGGAAAGGGTGGTGGTGGTGGTGTCAAGAATGGAAATGGGGGGCGGGGGTGGTGAAAAAGTGGAATGTTGGTTGTGGTGATGGTTAAGAAGTGGTAATGGTGGTGGTGGTGGGGTGGTGGTGCAAGAAGGGTTTATGGTGGTGGTGGTGGTAAAAGAATGGTAAGGGTTTGGTGGTGGTGGTGAAGAAGTGGTAAGGGATTTTTGGGGGTACAAGAAGTGGAAATGGTGGGGGGTGGTGGGGTGCAAAAAGTGGAATGGTGGTGGTGGGGTGGGGGTACAAAAATGGTGGGGTGGTGATGGGGGGGGAACAAGAAGGGGTAAGGGTGGTGGTGGTGAGGTTAAAAAAGGTAAGGTGGTGGGGGTAAAAGAAGTGGTAAGGAGGTGTTGGTGGGTTAAAGAAGTGGTAAGGGGGGTGGTGGTGGTAAAAAGAAGTGGTAAGGGTGGGGGTTTTGGTGGTGGGGTACAAGAAGGGTAAGGTGGTGGGGGTGGTGGTGGTACAAGAAGTGGTAATGGTGGTGGTGGTGGTGGTACAAGAAGTGGAATTTGTGGTGGTGGGGGTGGACAAAAAAATGGTAATGGTGGGGGTGGTGGGGGGTGTGGTGGGGTGGTACAAAAAATGATAATGGGGTGGGGGTGGGGGTAAAGAAGTGGTAATGGTTGGTGTGGTGGTGGTGGTACGAAGTGGTAATGGGGGTTGGGGGTGGCGGTGGTACAAGAAGTGGTAATGGGGTGGTGGGGGGTGCAAGAAGTGGTAATGGTGGTGGGGTGGGGGTACAAGAAGAGGAATGGTGGTGGTGGTTGGTGGTACAAGAAGTGGTAATGGTTGGGGGTTTGGGGGTAAAAGAAAGGTAAGGTTGGTGGTGTACAAGAAGAGGTAATGGTGGGGGGTGGTGGTGGTGGTAAAGAAGTGGTAATAGTGGGGGGTGGTGGGTACAAGAAGGGGTAATGGGGGGTGGTGGTGGGGGTCAAGAAGTGGAAATGGTGGTGGGGGTGTTAGTCAAAAGTGGAATGGTGGGGTGGTGGTGGTAAAAAAGAATGGAAAATGGTGGGGGGTGCAGGAAGTGGTAATGGTGGTGGTGGTGGTGGTGGTAAAAAGAAGGGGTAATGGTGGTGGTGGTGGTGGTACAAGAATGGTAATGGTGGGGGTGGTGGGTGGTGGTGGTGGGGTGGCGGTGGTGGTGGTACAAGAAGTGGAAATGGTGGGGGTTTGGTGGTGGTAAAAAGAAGTGGTAATGGTGGTGTGGTGGGGGTGAAGAAGTGGTAATGGGGGGGGTGGTGGGGGGTTACAAGAAGTGGTAATGGGGGTGGTAGTAAAAGAAGGGAAAATTTGGTGGGGTTGGGGGTGGTACAAGAAGGGGTAAGGGGGGTGGTGGTGGTGGTGCAAGAAGTGGTAATGGTGGTGGTGGTGGGGGTACAGAAGTGGTAATGGTGGTGGGGTGGTGCAAGAAGTGGTAAGGGTGGTGGTGGTGGGGGTACAAAAAGTGGAAAAAGGTGGTGGTGGTGGTGGTCAGAAGTGGTAATGGTTGGGGGGGGCTGGTGGTGCAAAAAAGGGGAAAAGGGGGTGGTGGTGGTGGTGGTGAAAGAATGGAGGGTGGGGTGGTGGTGGTGTTTACAAAAAAAGGGGGTAATGGGGTGGGGTGGGGGTTTGTGGTGGTGGTGCAAGAAGGGTAATGGGGTGGTGGTGGTGGTGGTGGGGTGGCGGGGGCAAAAGAGGTAAGGGGGGGGTATGGGGGTACAAGAAGTGGTAATGGTGGGGGGGGTGGTTGGGGGTGAAAGAAGTGGTAAGGTGGTGGTGGGGGTGGTGCAAGAAGTGGTAATGGGTGGGGGTGGTGGTGGTACAAGAAGTGGAATGGTGGTGGTGGGGGTGGTGGTGGGTAAGAAGTGGTTTAATGGTGGGGGTGGTGGGCAAGAAGTGGTAAGGGGGGGTGGTGGGGGTTTGGTACAAGAAGTGGTAATGGTGGGGGGTGGTGGTGGGCAAAAAAATGGTAAGGGTGGGTGGTGGGGGGTGGTACAAGAAGTGGTATGGTGGGGGGTGGTGGTGGGGGTGCAAGAATTTGGTAATGGGGGGGTGGTGGTGGGGAAAAAGAAGTGGAAATGGTGGTGGGGTTGGTACAAAGTGGTAAGGGTGGGGGGGGTGGTGGTGGACAAGAAGGGGTAAGGGGGGGGTGGTGGTGGTGGTGCAAAAAAGTGGAATGGTGGGGTGGGGGGTGGTGGGGGTCAAGAAGTGATAATGGTGGGGTGGTGGTGGTGGGGTACAAGAATGGTAAGGTGGTGGTGGTGGGGTGAAGAAGTGGTAATGGGGTGGGGTGGGGTGGTGGTACAAGAGGGGGGTGGTGGTGGTGATACAAGAAGGGTAATGGTGGTGGTGGTGGGGTTCAAGAAGTGAAAATGGTGGTGGTGGTCGTTGGGTACAAGAAGTGTAAGGTGGTGGTGGTGGTGGGCAAGAAGTGGAAAAGTGGGGGGTGGTGTGTAAAGAAGTGGTAATGGGGGTGGGGGTGGGGGTAAAAGAAGGGGTAAATGGTGGTGGTGGTGATGGTAAAAGAAGGGTAATGGTGGTGGGGTGGTGGTGGGGGTTTGCAAGAAGTGGTAAGGTGGTGGTTGTACAAGAAGGGGTAATGGGGGGTGGGGTGGTGGTGAAAGAAGTGGTAATGGTGGGGGTGGTGAGGACAAGAATTGGAAATGTGGTGGTGGTGGTGGTGGGGTGGGTACAAAAAGGGGTAATGGTGGTGGTGGTGTGGTACAAGAATGGTAATGGGGGTGGTGGTGGTTAAAAAGGGGGGTAATGGTGGTGGTGGTGGTGGTGGACAAGAATGGTGGGGGGGTGGTGGGTGGGGGTACAAAAAGGGGAAAGGTGGTGCTGGTGGGGGGTGAAAGAAGTGGTAAGGGTGGTGGTGGTGATGGTACAAGAAGTGGAATTTGGGTGGGTTTGTACAAGAAGTGGTATTTGGTGGGGTGGTGGTGGTAAAAAGAAGTGGTAATGGTGGTGGTGGTGGTGGTACAAAAGTGGTAAGGTGGTGGTGGTGGGGTGCAAGAAAGTGGTAATGGTGGTGGTGGTGGGGGTACAAGAAGGGGTAATGGTGGGGGGGGTGGGGGGTAAAAAAGGGTAATGGTGGGGTGGTGATGGTTCAAGAAGTGGTAAGGGTGGGGGTAGGGTCCCAAGAAGGGGGAAGGTGGGGGTTGGTGGTGGTACAGAAGGGTAATGGGGTGGTGGTGGTGGTGGTCAGAAGTGGAATGGTGGGGGTGGTGGTGGTGGTACAAGAAGTGGAAAATGGGGGTGTTGGTGTTGGTACAAGAAGTGGTAATGGTGGGGGGGTGGTGGTGGTGGTACAAGAAAAGTGGTAATGGTGGTGGTGGTGGTGGGGGTGGTACAAGAAGTGTAATGGTGTTGTTGGTGTTGGTACAAAAAGGGGAAAAAATGGTGGTGTGGTGGTGGGGGACAAGAAGTGGAATGGTGGGGGGGTGGTGGGGGTTTGGGGGTACAAGAATGGTAATGGGGGGTGTTGGTGTGGTTCAAGAAGTGGTAATGGTGGTGGGGTGGGGGGGACAAGAATGGTAATGGTTGGGTGGTGGTGGGGTGCAAGAAGGGGTTTAATGGGGTGGTGGTGGGGGTGGTACAAAAGTGGTAATGGGGGGTGGGGGTTTGGGGGTGCAAGAAGGGGTAAGGGGTGGTGGGGGGTGGTGGTACAAAAAGTGGTAATGGTGGTGGTGGTGGTGGGCCCAAGAAGTGGAAAAATGGTGGTGGTGGTGGGGGATGCAAGAAAGTGGTAATGGTGGTGGTGGTGGTGGTGCAAGAATGGTAATGGGTGGTGGTTTGTGGTGGTCCCAAGAAGTGGTAATGGTGGTGGTGGTGGTGGTGCAAGAAGTGGTAATGGTGGTGGTGGTGGTGGTGCAAGAAGTGGTAATGGTGGTGGTGGTGGTGGTTTCCTTCCTCCTTTCTCTCCCTTCGAGATATTAATACGCTATGATTCCTTCCTCTTTTTCTTTACACTCCTCTCCCCTCTCATTGGCATATATTCCCTCTCTCCCCTTGCTTGCGGCTCTTTCATGTTTGCTTCTTGTTATGGTCATTCCTGCATCATAAACCCAAAATAACTCGTTTCAGAAGAGCACAAACTAAAAGACTTCCTAGCATGCAAGATTAATAGACATACTCTTAAAAGTCTATAGATCTTCCTAGTATGTACATTCGGTCGAACTTATCGTCACTTATTTCAGAGTTATCTTACTTTGGCGTCCATTTTTTGTCATCTTCCGGGCTGACACACCGCGACTCAGTATTGCGGACACAGAAAAATGGATCCATGAAGCGAGCACTTACGTTAGCCTCGTGAAGACCTTAAGGCTTAGAGGGGATTAAGAGGTGAGCCTGGCGCGTCACGGCTAAGTAATGGTTCCAGGCATCTCACTCGTCATCGCAAAGTGGGTCGAAAAGGAGAGGGAAAGTCGGGAATGACACAAAGAGCAAGAATGACCACACTGAGAAGAGGCTACGGAATAAGTATAAGATTTGAATTGCAGGAAATGTTAACTCCTTCACGCCCAGATCTTTCCTTTGCTATATAAAATCGTCTGCTGTTAGCCATAAAATTACGAACAGTAATTAAATATACCAAATTAGCTATTCGACACGGATACTAAACAAGTCATATCTATAAAATATTGCTTATATTTACTAAAAATCGTCTAATGGTTGCCAAATTACAATGGAAACTACGTTCTGGGTCTCAAGGGGTTAATATCAAAGATGTAAGACTCATTGGATCATTCCTACCGTACAAACAACGAAAAGTGTACGTGTAAAAATACTACAATTGAGAAAGTCTGAAAAAACAGTTTTGCCTGAGAAAAATACATTGGGAAAGGGAGGTTCGTTTTATGAGCTAAGAAATAAGTCCTGAAAATTTGAAATATTTCAGATAAATTAATTCAATACCTTGTAACAAAAAATGAACCATATAATAGAATAAGAAAAACCTTCACAAATTAACATATAAGTAAATAAATAGATAAATAAGAGACCTCGCATTATCAACTAAGACGAGAAGCCATTGAGTCACCAATCATGGCCTACTAGCTCTCCTTCACTGTCACTAGTCATCACTTTCCCCCCACTCTCTCTCTCTCTCTCTCTCTCTCTCTCTCTCTCTCTCTCTCTCTCTCTCTCTCTCTCTCTCTCTCTCTCTCTCTCTCTCTCTCTCTCTCTCTCCATCAACCCCCACCCCCCCTCACCCCACCTTGACCTTTTTATCCTCCAAGCTTATCACTCTCCCTGCAATCTGCTCTCTTATCTCCCCTTGAGCGGAGACGAGAGCATCCCCTCATCACCTCCTGAACACAAGGGAAGCTGAGCTATATTTAATCACTGCCGAGGTATTGGAGTATTCACCCACCTTGATAGTCGTCTATTTAACATATTCCCACGCTCAGATGCATCGTGAATTTATAGTGTAGATGAAAGGTTCATTATTGATGTGACTGAGGATGTGGCGATGGTTGATTGTGAGACGTTAGTACACTTGCCACCTTTACCTAATGAGTGTTTCTATTCACATGTTACTTTTGCAATGGCCATACGTATATATCTGGCCACTGTCATTGCTGCTCTTACTAGTGTTTTGCCTCCCATAATATTGTTGCTATTAGGTGCTTTACTAACTCTTGTTTAGAAGAGTCAGACACGTGGGAGCAGAGAGATTTGACGTTCCCTGTTAACATCCGGCTGGTATCAGTACATGTTACCAGGAACTACACGGGACCCGCGCGGGCACTGTGCAAATTCAGTCGCTTCCTGAAAAATCCCGCGCAGTGCTTGCACTGCACAAACCTAGTTTGAGCGTGTGGGGAGGCGTGACGATATTTTCACAGTGTTCGCGCCAACGCAGTGACGGCAACTTCTCCGCTACTGTCACCACGATGAGTGCGGACATTGAAAACCGCACGTTTTGGCGCGATTTCATTGAAATATATCAAAAACTCCAGTGCTTCTGGAAAGTATTAATTATTGACTACTAAGATAGAAACAAGAAAAATGCTGGTTACGAAAAATTTGTGAATAAACTGAAAGAAAAAGACGAGATGCAAACAGAGATGCTGTAGTTCAGAAAATTGACACACTGCGGTCATCTTTCAGAAAAGGACTTTCTTTTCTACCAGCAGTCAACAAGGCTAGTAGTTGGCTATACGATGGTTCGTCCATTCTCAGATAATTGAACCAATATGTTGTCTCTAGGCGTAACTCTTCCATCAGTGATAGTTTTGAAAGTAAACCTCTCTTCAAAAGCCATGATTTTTTCCACTGTTGCCGAGGACGCTTTTTCTTTCCTCTGCATGTGCAATGAGAGCCGCCGAAACGCTCAACACAATCAACAGTAGGTCGTCTTCAGCGACTGTACCTGACATGTTGACGTAGTTAGAGAACGACAGAACTGAGTAAATTAGCTCAGTGGACGTGAGTAGTGTGTGGCCGACGGCCAGAGGTTGCGCAAACCAAGCTTGCACAGTGCACTGCGCAGTGCCACTGAGCGTGTATCAATCAATCAATCATTGGGGCCATACGCCGGGGGGCGCGTCTCCTCGCCCACCCTACGACGCCACTCCCGGGGGTCACCACGCGCGAGCTCCCATGCAGGCTCCTTTCCCATACCAAGCAGCTCTCGACAAGAAACATCAACTTGCCCCAGCCACGAGCCTTGTGGGCGCCCCCTTGGCCTCCTCCACGCCGGATTGTCTCTTACAGATACAACCCAATGGGAAGGATCGGTTTCAGGGTAGCGTGCCACATGCCCATGTAGCCGAGGTTGGTGCTGACGGACTATGCAGGTAATAGGCCTCGATTCAGTCTCACGGTGCAATCGCTGATTTGACACGTAATCATCCCAGCAATACCCCATGATTTCTGCGAAGACACTTATTACCAAAGGCATTGATTCGTCTCTTCAAGTCACTATTTAGTGTCCATGTCTCACAACCATAGAGTAAGACAGGGATCACAAGCGACTTGAAGATCCGGATCTTTGTCCTCCTGCACAGGTACCAACAACGCCAAATACTCCCGCTGAACGAGTCCATAACACCGTGGGCTATGCCAATCCGCCGTAAGAACTCTTGACGTGACCCGCCGTCATTATGGACTGCGCTACCAAGGTATGTAAAACTTTCCAAGATCTCAATGTCCTCGCCACACGCATGAACAGACTGTACTGCTTCATCTAGTAAGTCTCCAAACACCTGGACCTTGGTCTTAAGCCAGGAGACCTCAAGTCCCAAAGGCTTTGCCTCCTCGTGCAGCGCCTCGAGAGCCATCACCAGGACCTCCAGCGACTCGGCAAAGATTACTGCATCATCGGCAAAAACAAGATCAGTGATCTTGGTGTTGCCGACGGATGCTCCACAATCACTTTGATCTACAACCTTGTCCAATACCCAGTCCATACAAGCGTTGAAAAGTGATGGGGCAAGGACGCACCCTTGCCTCACTCCTGTATTCACAGGAAAGAAGCTGGATACACCTGCCCCACACTTCGCAGCACTCTCAGTCCCAGAATACAGACCAGTTATCAAACCAATAGTCCTTGCAGGAATCCCTCGAAGTCGCAGAAGATCCCAGAGTGACTCACGATGCACGGAGTCAAACGCCTTCTTGAGATCAACATAGGCTGCAAGCATCCCCTGTCGAAACTCACGTCGGCGTTCCACCAGGACACGAAGCACTAGGATACGGTCCGTTGTTGACTTACCAGGCGTGAACCCAGTCTGCTGAGGTCTCTGTGTATGGGACCCTATAAAGTTGATCAAATATAATACGCTTCTCGACAGCTCCGTGGTTGAGCTTTAGAGTGCATCATCTCGCAAAGAAGAAAACAAGTAAAACTAATATTATGTTCGTATGGAATAAGTAAGAGTTTATCTGCAGGGGTCTTAGTGCAGTACGAGGTTTAGACACGTGGCTAAAAGAGCATTCAGAATTTTTTTAGCCCATGCTGAGAAAGAAAGAGGCGCGACGGAAGTGATATTTGGAGAGAGAGAGAGAGTTAAGTCTGGATAATAAACAACACTGTGGAAATTATACACTTAGTCTTATATTACACTAGCCGCAAAGCCGCCCTCCGGGCGGACTTTTTGGCTGCTCCTGCGGAGGGCTATTGGTGGGCCTTCGGCCCACCACCTGTGTTTGGTGGGCCTTCGGCCCACCAAACATGGACTCTCCAGATAGCCCCTTCTAACTTTCCTGAAATCATGGATGTAGAAATGTATGTATTCCCCCCACCCATTCACTCACCCATTACCCATCACCCCCCACCCATTCACTCACCCATTACCCATCACCCCCCACCCATTCACTCACCCATTACCCATCACCCCCCACCCATTCACTCACCCATTACCCATCACGACACACCCATTCACTCACCCATTACCCATCACCACACACCCATTCACTCACCCATTACCCATCACCCCCCACCCATTCACTCACCCATTACCCATCACCCACCCATTCACTCACCATTACCCATCCCCACACCCATTCACTCACCCAACCCATCACCCCCACCCATTACCCATCACCCCCACCCATTCACTCACCCATTACCCACCCCCCACCCATTCACTCACCCATTACCCATCACCCCCACCCATTCACTCACCCATTACCCATCACCCCACCCCATTCACTCACCCATTACCCATCACCCCCCACCTATTCACTCACCCATTACCCATCACCCCCACCCATTCACTCACCCATTACCCATCACCCACCACACCCATTCACTCCACCCATTACCCATCACCCCCCACCCATTCACTCACCCATTACCCATCACCACACACCCATTCACTCACCATTACCCATCACCCCCCACCCATTCACTCACCTCACCCATTCACCACCCATTACCCATCACCCACACCCATTCACTCACCCATTACCCATCACCCACACACCCATTCACTCCCCACCATTCATCACCCATACCCATCACCACACACCCATTCACTCACCCATTACCCATCACCCCCACCCATTCACTCACCCATTACCCATCACCCACACCCATTCACTCACCCATTACCCATCACCCACCCACCATTCCTCACCCATCACCCATCACCCCCAACCCATCACCCCCCACCCATTCACTCACCCATCACCCCACACCCATTACCCATCACCCCACCCATTCACTCACCCATTACCCATCACCCTACATCAAGGCTTCCTCAATTCTCGCAACCCACTTTTGTTTTCACAATTCTCGCTAATAGGCTGCTAAAAAAAAAAAAAATAAAAAAGTGATCGGATCATCTCATAAGTGGGCTTATGACCTTCCCCTGGTCAACCTGATTCCAAAAATGTGCCATATGAGGTGTTTGCGCCACGGGGGGCGGAACCTATAACCACACACACACACACACACACACACACACACACACACACACACACAGACAGACAGACACACTTTCGCTTATATTATTATAGACGGAAGCGAAGAGTTAATAATTAAACAGTTAATAAAGATAATAAGCTTAGATTGTAGGTTTTATTCAAGACAGCAACTAAAGCAACTGGCACAACACAGACAGTGATGATAGGGATAATGATTGTAATGATAATGAAAATTCCTCATTTCTTTATACTGCCTAGAACCTGACAACATCTCATTGCCTATCATTAGTCATTATCATAAGACATTATCATTACTATCATTATCCCTATCATCACTGTCTGTGTTGTGCCAGTTGCTTTAGTTGCTGTCTTGAATAAAGCCTACAATCTAAGCTTATTATCCAGACTTAACTCTTCGCTTCCGTGTAATATAAGGCTTAGTGTATTATTTCCACAGTGTTGTTCATGCTACGCTTGTCAACGTACACAGACTGAACCCCCCAATATACCTCCTACATCTCATTGCCTTTCCGCATTGTCGCTCAAACTCCCGTGTTGTCAAGTTGTGGGGCAAAAAGTTTTCTCTCTCTCTCTCCTCTCTCTCTCCTCTCTCTCTCTCTCTCTCTCTCTCTCTCTCTCTCTCTCTCTCTCTCTCTCTCTCTCTCTCTCTCTCTCTCTCTCTCTCTCTCTCTCTCTCTCTCTCTCTCTCTCTCTCTCTCTCTCTCTCCTTCAACCCCCATCCCCCCTCACCCCACCTTGACTTATTCAACCTCCAAGCTTATCACTCTCCCTGCAATCTGCTCTCTTATCTCCCCTTGAGCGGAGACGAGAGCATCCCCTCATCACCTCCTGAACACAAGGGAAGCTGAGCTATATTTAATCACTGCCGAGGTATTGGAGTATTCACCCACCTTGATAGTCGTCTAGTTAACATATTCCCACGCTCAGATGCATCGTGAATTTGTAGTGTAGATGAAAGGTTCATTATATTGATGTGACTGAGGATGTGGCGATGGTTGATTGTGAGACGTTAGTACACTTGCCACCTTTACCTAATGAGTGTTTCTATTCACATGTTACTTTTGCAATGGCCATACGTATATATCTATACGTATATATTTTGCATTTGGGGAGGCGGTGACCAAGTGGTTAGCGTCTTGGAGTGCTGAACTCAATGTCCCGAGTTCGAAACCTGCCGGGGGTAACTCCTTCAAGAGCCTGGTAGGGGAGCAGAAGGTCCCGAGTTCAAGTCTCACCAAGGAGCAACTGTCAAAGCCATCGTCGAGTGACCGAAGCAACCCACATGCAGCGTATACCTGTCTGCCGATTGCGAGTGTGACGGTGGACTCTAAGGGCTGCATGCGCCTAACCTGGAGATCAAGAACATTATAGAAAATGAGATCTTCACCTGAGACCACAGGTGTCACTATAAAAATCTAGCCTGCGCCACCAACGGGCGAGTCCGACCAACATCAAGACTCTCCATATGCCTACAGACGCTATAGGCTACAACTTAAAAAATATAATATATAATATATATATATATATATATATATATATATATATATGTCATTGCTGCTCTTACTAGTGTTTTGCCTCCCATAATATTGTTGCTATTAGGTGCTTTACTAACTCTTGTTTAGAAAGAGTCAGACACGTGGGAGCAGAGAGATTTGACGTATATATACCAGCCGCATGTTAGTTGATCAAATACAATACGGTTCTCGGCAGCTGCGTGGTTGAGCTTTCTCGTGCATCATCTCGCAAAGAAAAAACATGACTAATATTATGTTCATATAGAATAAGTAGGAGTAAATATGCAGGGGTCTTAGTGCAGTACGAGGTTTCGACACGTGGCTAAAAGAGTATTCAGGATTTTTTTAGTCCATGTCGAGAGAGAGAGGGGCGCGACTGACATGATAGTTGGTGATGTTGTCAGGTTGTTGGCAGTCAAAGCAAATAAGCAATTTTCATCATCATTACTGTCAATATTCCCTATCATCACTGTCTGTGCTGTGCCAGTTTCTGTAGTTGTTCTCATATATAAAACCTTCTATCTAAGCTTATTATCCAGACTTAACTCTTCGCTTCCTTGTAATATAAGGTTTAGTGTATTATTTCCACATTGTTGTTCATGCTACGCTTGTCAACGTACCCAGACTAAACACCACCGATATACCTCCTACATATTAGTGCCTTTCCGAATTGTCCCTCAAACTCCCGTGTTGTAGAATTGTGAGGCAAAAAGTTTCGCTGTAATTTGTGAATACCGTAAATAAAGAGAGAAAAGTGAGAAAAAAATTATGATTGACGACTTACCTCACTTCCTATGTTATGTTTCTCCCCCCTCCTCCCCCTCCTCTCTTAACTACTATTTTAACCTCTTTATTTATTCCTTTTTTAAGTTGTACCCATTCATATGTATTTTGGAAGTCCCTCCTCCAACTACATATAGCCACGTACTCTTCCCCCATTAGCCTGCCTACGCCCGCCTACTCTCCTACTCGAGCCCTTTCCTCTCGCCACTCCTCCTCACTCAGAAAGGTCAGGCTGCTGGTGCTACTCGACCACTCACACCACATTTTCCTCCTTTGACCTGAGGCTCTTTGAGAAACCCGACAAAGAAGCCTTCCCCATCCCGTCTCCTACAAATCACTCACCATTTTTCCAGTAATTACGTCTTCTTAATTACTTGTCCAGGTGAGGACGGTTCTTAAGAGGCACTCGCAGCCATACCTTCGGAACCTTCCTCTCTCCCTTCCTCTCTCACACGAACCCATTCACTAAAAAAAGGAGTGAGTGAGTGAGTGAAAGGAGCGACCTCAATAAGACTCCTTTACCCAGCCGGAGGAGGAGCGCGCCTCACACAAGCATTACTTTAAGAGAACTCAACGCCATACATAGACCTGAATAGCTAGTACGTTCAGTGTTAGACAGCAACGAGGGGGTCCTACCAGTGTGGATATGGAAGCAGTGTGGATATGGAAGGATAAGATTGTGGTTCCTACAAGAATAGATCCCAATAATGTGAATATGATTTTGAGGCCCCACCATGTACAGACTGAGTAATGTGCACATAATGGTGGAAAAAAATACACGT
This sequence comes from Chionoecetes opilio, assembly GCA_016584305.1. Lineage (NCBI taxonomy): Eukaryota > Metazoa > Arthropoda > Malacostraca > Decapoda > Majidae > Chionoecetes > Chionoecetes opilio. The sequence continues at coordinate 325,410 of JACEEZ010006649.1, forward strand.
ATATTCACAATTTTCCTTAAGATGTACAGTTTTTTTGTGTTTTTTAGTGGCCCTAAGTTGAGGCAATCTATGTAAGGCAATACATGTCTCCTCTGAGAATAATTTTGTAGTGATACATGCTGCTACATCGACATGCTCCGGTAAAAGGATATCAATTAACATATAACATGGGAATCAAGCGTGACTAGTGTTTGGGTCAAAACAAAGAGTAGCATCTCAAGAATGACATCAATATTCGCTGAACTTTTAGTCTACCGTCAATAACACAATAGTCGCTACTGCACTAATGTCGTCAGGCGTATTTCACAGGCGAATATTACAAATTTTACCATCACTACAGACTTGTATGTGCCACTAAAGACAGGTACATGATATACACTACAGTGCATGCCTCTTTAGTGGCATACAAATTTGTAGAGATGCTAAAATTCGTAATATATGGCACGTGACGACATTAGTGCAGTGGCGACTATAGTGTTATTGACGGTAGATATAATCATACACCTTTTGAAGAATCGTGTCATTGACTTCTTCAAAAATTTCGTAAAAAGAACTAATGAACATTATTTAGATTTTCACTGGAGCTTCACGTTTAGCTGGTAATGAGAAAGGTCATGCACGTGTCATAAACAAATACTTTAAAAAATTACCGCCGGAATGCAGCTGCAAATTTGATAAAGTTGAGAAAACATTCCTAAAGGTTACTACTAAAAAATGAACTGAGTATTTACATTAATAAAAGCTGACAGAGAAGCAGAAGGTCAATCAGTGCAGTCTCTAGTCTACCTTACTTAAAAATGTAAAAAGTTGCTCATGACATTTTTCACGTCACTACTTTTTCTTTGCTATCTAAACAGAAGTAAAGAACGATAACCAACACCGGTCCCACCACTAAAAAATTTCGACTTACTCTCTCATCCCCTTACGTTGCTTTCTCCACGCACCTTCCCTTTTAGCCCAGGTGTACATATACGTATACTTTGTATGTACAGCAGTATATATGTATACATTATCTTTTAATTGCTTTAGTACTTAAGTTCATTTACTCGTGTATGTATTATGCTGTTGTTGTTTTACTGTATGCCTTCGGGTGAAAATAAAACTATTATTATTATTATCGTTATCATTAAATCTCAAACATTAGGGGCCTATAGCAGACACGTCAACCTCCTTCTCTTCCTCTTCCTAGTCTATATTTAGTCATTAACCCCTAAAACCACCACCGTCGCCGCCTTCGTCAGTGGTATAAAGCCCTACTGTTTCCCCTCAGCCCCTCCCCTCCCCTCAAGTTGCACCCCGACCTCCTCTTTACTTAGTGGCGTTAATCCTCCTGTTTGTCTCGCCCTTTGGACACATAACAACCATAACACCATGATTACTTATGCTAGTGCGACCCCGTTAGATGACAAGCAGATGTTTGTGTGCGTGTATGTGTGTGTGTGTGTGTGTGTGTGTGTGTGTGTGTGTGTGTGTGTGTGTGTGTGTGTGTGTGTGTGTGTGTGTGTGTGTGTGTGCTTGTGTGTGTGTGTGTGTGTGTGTGTGTGTGTGAGTGTGTGTGTGGTGTGTGTGTGTGTGTGTGTGTGTTTTTGTGTGTTGTGTGTGTGTGTGTGTGTGTGTGTGCTTGTGGTGTGTGTGTGTGTGTTGTGTGTGTGTGCTTGTGTGTGTGTGCGCTTGTGTGTGTGTGTGTGTGCTGTGTATGTGTGCTTGTGTGTGTGTGTGTGTGTGTGCTTGTGTGTGGTATGTGTGTGTGTGTGTAGCCTGGATGAATGGGAGAGGGGGGGGGGGGGAGACAGAAGAAAGAGAGGGGGGGAGACAGAAGAAAGAGAGGGGGAGAGGACAGAAGAAAGAGAGGGGGGAGAGACAGAAGAAAGAGAGGGGGGAGACAGAAGAAAGAGAGGGGGGGAGACAGAAGAAAGAGAGGGGGGAAGACAGAAGAAAGAGAGGGGGGAGAGACAGAAGAAAGAGAGGGGGGCGAGACAGAAGAAAGAGAGGGGGGGAGAGACAGTAGAAAGAGAGGGGGAGAGACAGAAGAAAGAGAAGGGGGGAGAGATAGTAGAAAGAGAGGGGGAGAGACAGAAGAAAGAGAAGGGGACAGACAGAAGAAAGAGAGGGGGGCGAGACAGAAGAAAGAGAGGGGGAGAGACAGAAGAAAGAGAGGGGGGGAGAGACAGTAGAAAGAGAGGGGGAGAGACAGAAGAAAGAGAAGGGGACAGACAGAAGAAAGAGAGGGGGGAGAGACAGAAGAAAGAGAGGGGGGGAGACAGAAGAAAGAGAGGGGGGCGAGACAGAAGAAAGAGAGGGGGAGAGACAGAAGAAAGAGAGGGGGGGAGAGACAGTAGAAAGAGAGGGGGAGAGACAGAAGAAAGAGAAGGGGACAGACAGAAGAAAGAGAGGGGGGGGAGACAGAAGAAAGAGAGGGGGAGAGACAGAAGAAAGAGAGGGGGGGAGACAGAAGAAAGAGAGAGGGGGGGAGACAGAAGAAAGAGAGGGGGGGAGAGACAGAAGAAAGAGAGGGGGGGGAGAGACAGAAGAAAGAGAGGGGGGGAGACAGAAGAAAGAGAGGGGGGGGAGACAGAAGAAAGAGAGGGGGGGAGAGACAGAAGAAAGAGAGAGGGGAGACAGAAGAAAGAGAGGGGGGAGACAGAAGAAAGAGAGGGGGAGACAGAAGAAGAGAGGGGGAAGACAGAGAAAGAGGGGGGGAGACAGAAGAAAGAGAGGGGGGGAGACAGAAGAAAGAGAGGGGGGGAAGACAGAAGAAAGAGAGGGGGGGAGACAGAAGAAAGAGAGGGGGGGAGACAGAAAAGAGAGGGGGGGAGACAGAAGAAAGAGAGGGGGGAGAGACAGAAGAAAGAGAGGGGGGGAGACAGAAGAAAGAGAGGGGGAGAAAACAGAAGAAAGAGAGGGGGGAGAGACAGTAGAAAGAGAGGGGGAGAGACAGAAGAAAGAGAAGGGGACAGACAGAAGAAAGAGAGGGGGAGAGACAGAAGGAAGAGAGGGGAGAGACAGAAGAAAGAGAGGGGGGGAGACAGAAGAAGAGAGGGGGAGACAGAAGAAAGAGAGGGGGGAAGACGAAGAAAGAGAGGGGGGGAGACAGAAGAAAGAGAGGGGGAGACAGAAGAAAGAGAGGGGGAGACAGAAGAAAGAAAAGGGGGGGAGACAGAAGAAAGAGAGGGGGGAGACAGAAGAAAGAGAGGGGGGAGACAGAAGAAAGAGAGGGGGGAGACAGAAGAAAGAGAGGGGGGGAGACAGAAGAAAGAGAGGGGGGGAGACAGAAGAAAGAGAGGGGGGAAGACAGAAGAAAGAGAGGGGGGGAGACAGAAGAAAGAGAGGGGGGGAGACAGAAGAAAGAGAGGGGGGAAGACAGAAGAAAGAGAGGGGGGGAGACAGAAGAAAGAGAGGGGGGGGGGACAGAAGAAAGAGAGGGGGGAAGACAGAAGAAAGAGAGGGGGGGAGACAGAAGAAAGAGAGGGGGGAGACAGAAGAAAGAGAGGGGGGAAGACAGAAGAAAGAGAGGGGGGGAGACAGAAGAAAGAGAGGGGGGAGACAGAAGAAAGAGAGGGGGGGAGACAGAAGAAAGAGAGGGGGGGAGACAGAAGAAAGAGAGGGGGGGAGACAGAAGAAGAGAGGGGGGAGAGACAGAAGAAGAGAGGAGGGGAGAGACAGAAGAAAGAGAGGGAGGGAGAGACAGAAGAAAGAGAGGGGGGGAGAGACAGAAGAAAGAGAGGGAGGGAGAGACAGAAGAAAGAGAGGGGGAGAGACAGAAGAAAGAGAGGGGGGAAGACAGTAGAAAGAGAGGGGGGGAGACAGAAGAAAGAGAGGGGGGGAGACAGAAGAAAGAGAGAGGGGGGGAGAGACAGTAGAAAGAGAGGGGGGAGACAGAAGAAAGAGAGGGGGGGAGACAGAAGAAAGAGAGGGGGGGAGAGACAGTAGAAAGAGAGGGGGGGAGACAGAAGAAAGAGAGGGAGGTTAGAAGAAGACTTGCTTTATCCAATGTTAGAAGAGCTTTTACATAATTAGATAACAAAACTTCAATGATCATTATGTGTCTACACCTCGTTCCTATTGCCTGCCCAAGATGCAATAAAAGAACTGCGTATTTGGCTGTTTGAGAAAGTTAAAAATATAGAGATTACAAACACGCACACGCACAACACACACACACACACACACACACACACACACACACACACACACACACACACCTCCCCCGCACAGTGTTACCAGACCAGCATGCATGGTTAAGCTCGCGATGGTCACTTATGCAAGAGCCTCCACACTCAGTAATACAGGTGCTGCCGTCTCACCACCTGACACACGTTGTGCTTCATATGTCACCACACCAGTATTCATCATTAAAACACCGATTCAGACCTCACGAGTTTCAAAATACAAGCATTCATTAATCAGAAATGCAGCTTGCCTTTTTTTTTCTGTCTCACATTCCTTGTGCCTTCCGTGTTATTCTTGCCGCCTCGTATTTTTTTTTTTTTTTCACGGAGTATTTTTTCTTTTCTTTTTTTCGTGGGTTTTTTTTTTCACGGAGTATTTTTTTTTTTTTTTTTTCACGGAGTATTTTTTCTTTTCTTTTTTTCACGGAGTATTTTTTCTTTTCTTTTTTTCATGGTTTTTTTTTCACGGAGTATTTATTTTTTATTTTTTTCACGGAGTATTTTTTCTTTTCTTTTTTTCTTTTCATTTCTCTTTTTTTTCTTTTTTTTCACGTAGTATTTTTTCTTTTCTTTTTCTTTAGCAGAGTGCCATTTACTGACGACAGTTTGATCACTACTTGAGACAGGTGGCTTAGATGTGTACCACTCCCTGGTCTGTTTTTCTGTATCTGTGGGAATGTCAAAGATAATAATTACTTATAAGGTAGTCATTAGTGTGTGAGTGGGAAGGATTCTTTTAGCTCGGACCTTTACTGCACACGACAAGGTTACAATAAATACACTAAATCTAAAACACGGAACAGAAACACAGTAATAATAAGGGTAAACTAAATTATATTGCGTGGCTACAAGCTCCAAACTAATTATCATTGTTATAAGATTGACAAAAAATATACTTTACCTATGTATGTATAAGAAAAACGACGCAGCACAACGTAAATATGTAAAAAAAAAAAAAAAAAAAAAAAAAAAAAATACATATCCATAAAAATAGCATGAAATAAAAAAAATTATCATCGAATATGAAAAAAATGTATTAAAATATTTCGAAATTATGAGATTCTATGCCACTGGTTTCCATATCACCATCAACCTCCTCCTCCTCCTCCTCCTCCTCCTCCTCCTCCTCCTCCTCCTCCTCCTCCTCTCTTCCGATGCCTCACCGATACCTCTCCAACACCACGGGGGCACGCTTGGTTTCTGAAGGACAGTCAAACATTATCTGTAAACATGCGAACTTGCACTTGGTGGCCTATTTGCTCTGCCTCAAGTAAAGTGGGCATGGCGACTCGTCCCTCCCGCCCGACACTGTCAATACTGAGGATAAATTAAACTATGGAGCCCCAACGCGTCACTTAAATGGTATGTGTGTGGTGTGTGTGTGGTGTGTGTGTGTGGTGTGTGTGTGTGTGTGTGTGTGTGTGTGTGTGGTGTGTGTGTGTGTGTGTGTGTGTGTGTGTGTGGGTGTGTGTGTGTGTGGTGTGTGTCTGTGTGTGTGTTTTCGTTAAAGAAGAGAAAGTGTTAAGTTTTTCCACAGAACACACAGACGCACACACACACACACACACACACACACACCCCACACACACACACACAACACACACACACACACACACACACACACACACACACACACACCATCCCCGACTCTTCCCTCACCTAAATTTATCTGGTGTCAATCATCCTGGAAAAAAAAGGTTTCACCCACCAGCATCCATCCATCATCCTGCCCTTCACGTCACCACCTTCTCTATAACCTCACACCACATCCACCTCTCTCTCTCTCTCTCTCTCTCTCTCTCTCTCTCTCTCTCTCTCTCTCTCTCTCTCTCTCTCTCCCCCTCCCCCCTCCCTTCACCTACTTCTCCACTCTCCCTTCATCGAATCCCTCACTCCTCTCCTATACCACACCTAATCCATGTTGTTTTCTATTTATCCACACCACTGTTCAACCCTTCACTTCAACCCTATTGTAACATACCCATCCATTCCACTACCGCCATTCAACTCTCTACCACGCCACTTAACCCCTTCACGCCCAGATCATTCCTTTGATAAATAAAATATCGTCTATATCGTATATAAAATCGTCTGTTGTTAGCCATAAAATTACGAAAAGTAACTGAATATACCAAATTAGTTAGTTGACGAGGATACTAAACAGGTCATATCTATAAAATAATCCTTATATTCACTAAAAATCGTCTAATGGTACCCAAATTAGAATGGAAATTACACTGGGCCTCAAGGGGTTAACACTCTTCATCCGTCCCACCAATCTCCACTCGCTCAGCCATACACTATAACAAAGTTCCTCACCTTTGCCAATCTTCCATCACTAACACAGTACCCTTTCACCCCTGCATCCATTACCCTAACACTTCATCGTTGACCGCGTTCTCTACGCCCACTTTTTTATTTTTACATTTGAGCCTATAGCGCCAGTAGGCTGTAGGATATCTTTCTTCCTTAGGTTTTATCTTCTTACTTGTTCATTCGGTACCTCAAAAAAGTCTTCACTGATCTCGTTCACGTCTATCATAAACGTTCTAACCCTCCCTCCTCTACCTCCTCCTCCTTCCATCAGCTAGTCTCTCTCTCTCTCTCTCTCTCTCTCTCTCTCTCTCTCTCTCTCTCTCTCTCTCTCTCTCTCTCTCTCTCAAAGCCACGCCACGATGGATCATCTGCGGCATCATTCAGCTGCTATCGTGGATTTAGAAGGCAAAGGGGCGTTGTGCTGTTGGCAGGAGGGAGCGTGGGAGCTTTTCTGTGTTGTTGCTTCTTAGTGGTGATGGTGGTGGTGATGGTGGTGGTGGTGGTGGTGTGGGTGATGATGGTGGTGGTGGTGGTGGTGGTGGGGTGGTGAGGGGGGTATGGTGGTGGGTGGTGTGGGTGGGATGGTGGTGGTGGTGGTGTGATGGGGGATGGTGG
>JACEEZ010006650.1:0-15000 GCA_016584305.1 Chionoecetes opilio
TATATATATTATATATACTTATATATTATATGTATATCATATATATATATATATATTATTATATACTATCTTATATATAATATATATTATATATATCATATATATATATATATTATACTTTATATATATATACTATATTATAATATATATATATATATATCTATATATATATATATATTATAAAAATATACTCTATATATATCTATCTTATATATATATATATATATATAATATTTATATATTCTATATATATATATACTGTCTATATAAAATATATATTATATATATATATATATATCAATATATATATATCTATATATTATATATATATATATATTCTCAAATATATATTATATATTATAATTATATATATATATACTATATAATATATATATATATCGTTATATCTATATCTATATATATATATATAATATATATCTATCAATATATCATATTTATATATATATCTTATATATCTATATTATATCTATATATATATATATATATATATTATTATTATTATCTATATATATTAATATATATATATATTATAGTATATATATATATATATATATATTCTATTATATATCAGTATATTATATACATTATATCTTTTATTATATATATTATATATATATATATATAATATATATAATTATTACTATATATATATTTTATATATATTATATATATATATCTATAAAAATATATTATATATCTATATATATATATATTTTAAATATATAAAATATATATATATATATATATATTATATATATATATATGTTGACATTTCAGGGTGACAAAGACACTCGTCATTTTGGGGTTGTTTATGCGCGTTGCAAAAACAACCCCAAGAATGACGAGTGTCTTTGTCACCCTAAAATGTCAACACGTATCTACCTAAGAATACCACCTAAGAATCTTCCCAGCAGCCAGGGAGGGCAGGTATACACAGATCGTCACGTGAGCTACTCTCACCATACCTAGCCTGATGATGCCAAGTGTCTTTTGGCGAAACGTTGCACGCGCATAAACAACCCCAAGAATGACAGTGTCTTTGTCACCCTGAAATGTCAACATGTATCTACCTAAGAATACCACCCAAATATATATATATATATATATATATATATATATATATATGATATATATATTATATATATATATATATATATATATATATATATATATTATATATATATATTATATATTTATATATATATATATATTATATAATAATATATATATATATATAATATATATATATATATATATATATATATAATATATATATATATATATATATATATATTATATATATATATATTATATATATAAATATATATATATATATATAATATATATATATATATATATATATATATATATATATATATATATATATTATATATATATATATATATAATTATATATTATATATATATATATATATATATATTATAATTATATATTTTATATATTATATATATATATATATATAATTTATATATATATATAATATATATATATATATATATAGTATATATATATATATATATATATATATATATATATATATATTTATATATATATATATATATATATATCTATATTATATCTTTTATATATATATTATATATATATATATATATATATATATATATATATTTATATAAATATATATATATATATATATATATATATATATATATATCCGAACGATGACATATATATATACCATCAGGTTAAATTGGTATTATATTCGTGAAAATAATACTAAAAGCTGCTAAAAGCAAACATCTAAAAAATGTAAAACAATAAAATAATCCTATATTATCTATAAACTAAAAACATAATTTATAATTTAAGAAACCTTGAAGTGTATGCTGTCTAGTTTGGCAGAGGACTGAATGGGCAATGATATTACAGGTAGCATTTCGGTTCCTATGAGGCGATCGGAACGAGAGTCGGACGATCGAAACAGTTTGATAATCATTTGAGTATATGTAATTCAAGGTATCAGCGTTTGTATTTCAGGGTCTAAGCCGCCAGATGTCCATAGTGTCGTCTCCGCTTAGACGAAAAAAATGTGGACAACTTTAAATCTCTCAATACATGAACATTTTTCTTTATACTTTTGACCAGTGCATTTTTCTTTGTTTTTATGTATGTTGGGTAATATATATATATATATATATATAATCTTTTAATTAAATGATCCAGTACGATACCTGCGACTCCAGGTACGACTATCAACCGCTGATTGGCTGTGAAACGTAAACAAAAGCACCGACCGCCACCCGTTACCATGACAACCACACCACCACAACCTGTACCACAGTCATATAGCTATAATATAAAGATAGAACATAAGAACATGATACATAAGGAAGCTACAAGAGGCTGAGAGACCTACACGTGGTAGTTCCTGTTACTTAACACTACCTACATCCACCTTTCATCCCCATCCATGAAATTATCCATATTAATATTATACCACCACCACCACCACCACCACAACCCACTACCACCCACCACCAACACAACACACTGCCACCCACTGCACTACCACCACCACTCGTGTGCATGGTCTAAACTAGGACTAAGTGTGGTGTTGTGTCGTGTGGTGCTAAACTAAGCAGGTTAAAGAAAGAAAGTGGAAGGTGACTCGCCATCCAGCTGACATATATACCTCCATGGTCTACATCTATTTTCCCAACTTTCTTCGTCTTAGTTCGTTCTTAGCTGAAGGAAATATTACCCAGCCTTTAACTTCAGCCATACATAGATGATTTTCTACTTCTTTTCTTGAATCAGAGTTGCATTCTCCCAGCATACACAAACACAGTCATCGTAATCGTAGCTATTGTTTATGGCCAGCCCTCACAGCTTATCGTGCGCCTGGCAGCGTGACAGGCTGCGGTATAAGGATGCCAGCTTTTCATAATGCTATGTCATTATTTCAATAGTTCCAGACAATGACATGTGCTTTCCTTTCATGAGTTGGCTCAATATAGTTTCTTGTTGCATTTCATTGGCATTTCTGTAAGAACTGACTGTTTTAACATTGTAACAGGCCTCTCTATTGTTATTTGTTAAATGTCCTTCTAAAATTTTTAGTTATCACTCAACGATGAAATTCTTTTATTAATATTAGTGTATGCATATTATGATATACATTGGATACTAAAAACTTCATTGAAGTACAGCATCAGCTGATAAACAAAAAACAATAAAAATGGCTAACTGATTACTTTAAAACACCTTGTCCCCATTTCTGAGAGACGACACTATAGACATCTGGCGGCTTAGACCCTGAAATACAAACGCTGATACCTCGAATTGGCATGAGGTGACTTGAGTATTATGTTCAGGAGACAAGTGCTTGATGTGTATGGATTCTAATAATTTAATATCCAGAGCAGCTGGTGCAGCACCCTACCCGTATTCCTGACCGCCTTCGAGACACGCCCAACATTCTTGATCTTTTCCTAACTACTAACCCTTCTGCTTACTCTGTGAAACTATTCTCTCCGTTGGGTTCCTCCGATCACAATCTTATTTCTGTAACCTGTCCTATCGCTCCGGTACCGTCTCGGGACCCACCTAACCGGAGGTGCTTCTGGCACTTCAACTCAGCTAAGTGGGAAGACCTAAGGCAGTACTACTCTGATTTTCCATGGAATGATTACTGCTTCTATGTCAAAGACCCATCTCTTTGTGCAGAGCGCATAACTAAGGTCATAGTCTCTGGCATGGCGGCGTACATTCCACACACTTTCTTTAATCCTAAAGCCCGTCAACCTTGGTTTAAGTCTGTTTGTTCTCATGCTGTCAGGGATAGAGACGTGGCTCACAAACGGTACCATAAGCATCCATCTCCTGAAACTTATGCCCTTATATTTCTGTCCGTAATCATGCTAAATCTTTACTTCAACTACCAAAAACTCTTTCATTCATAGAAAATGTCAAAATCTTTCTGAATCAAATTCCTCTCGTGACTTCTGGCATCTAAAAAATAACATCTCTAACAATTTTTAATTATACATCTTTCCCTCCTATGCTTCACCCAGATGGCTCCACAGCTGTCTCATCTATTTCTAAAGCTGAACTCTTCGCTCAAACCCTTGCTAAAAATTTAACTCTGGTCGATGAAGTGCTTGTTCCTCCTTCTCCTCCACCCTCTGACTAGATTATGCCTGTCATTAAGATCCTACGGAATGATGTTTTCTTTGCCCTTTCTGGCCTAGATCCTCGGAAGGCTTACGGTCCTGACGGAGTCCCTCCTATTGTTCTCAAAAACTGTGCTTCTGTGCTTGCACCTTGCCTGGTCAAACTTTTCCGTCTTTGTCTATCTACTTCCACCTTTCCTTCTTGCTGGAAGTTTGCTCACATCCAGCCTGTTCCTAAGAAGGGTGACCGTTCTAATCCTTCAAACTACCGTCCTATAGCTTTGACTTCCTGCCTTTCTAAAGTTTTTGAATCTATATTTAATAAAAAGATTCTTAAGCATCTATCAGCTCACAATCTTCTATCTGATCGTCAGTACGGTTTCCGTAAAGGGCGATCTACTGGCGATCTTCTAGCTTTCCTAACTGAATCTTGGTCATCCTCCTTTAGGGGTTTCGGTGAAACTTTTGCTGTTGCCCTTGACATATTAAAAGCTTTTGATAGAGTCTGGCACAAATCTTTAATTTATAAACAACCCTCATTCGGTTTCTATCCTTCTCTCTGTACCTTCATCTTAAGTTTCCTTTCAAACCGTTCTATTGCAGCTACTGTAGACGGACATTGTTCTTCTCCTAAATCTATCAATAGTGGTGTTCCCCAGGGTTCTGTCCTATCACCCACTCTCTTTACTATCATTAATAATAATCTAAGTCTAACTCAAAGCCCTATCTACTCGTACGCTGATGATTCTACCCTGCATTTTTCAATGTCGTTTATTAGACGTCCATCTCAACAGGAACTAAGTGATTCACGGAGATATGCCACTGAGCGCCTAACTTCTGATCTTTCTATTATTTCTGACTGGGGCAAAGCAAACCTTGTTGTGTTGAATGCCTCAAAAACCCAATTTCTTCCCCTATCTACTCGACAAAACCTACCAGATAACTATCCCCTCTTCTTCAATGACACTCAACTGTCTCCTTCTTCTACAATGAACAACATTCTAGGACTATCCTTTACTAAAAATCTGAACTAGAAATCTCACATCTCATCTCTTGCTAAAACAGCTTCTAAGAAGTTAGGTGTCCTGTGGCGTCTGCGTCCTTTTTCTTCTCCCTCCCAATTGCTTGCTCTCTACAGGGGCCTTATCCATCCATTTATGGAGTATGTCTCACATGTTTGGGGAGGATCCACTCATACAGCTCTCCTAAACAGGGTTGAGTCAAAAGCTTTTCGTCTCATCAACTCCTCTCCTCTGACTGACTGTCTTCAATCTCTAAATCACCGCCTCAATGTTGCTTCTCTTGCTCTCTTCTACCGTTATTTTCATGCTCACTGCTCTTCTGAACTTACTAGCTGCATGCCTCCCCCCCTCCCGCGGCTTTGCTGGACAAGACTTTCTACTCTTTCTCATCCCTATTCTGTCCATCTTCCTAATGCAGGAGTTAATCAATATCTTTACTCTCTCATCCCTTTCACTGGTAAACTCTGGAACTCTCTTCCTGTTTCAATTTTTCCACTTTCCTATGATTTAAATCTTTTCAAAAGAAGAGTAACAAGACACCTCCCGAACTAAATTGGCTCACCCCTCTTTTTTATTTTATTCTCTTACTGTCTTCTTTATAGGGACTGGCAACTAAGCGGGCTTTGTGTTACCCATTTTTGTTGTGCCCTTGGCCAGTTCTTTGTGATGTAAAAAAAAGAAAAAAAGTATCACTAGAGAAGTTTGCCTTTGATAAGATTCTAAAATCATCAATAGAGAATGGGTGATCAAAATCATGGGAGTGTGAACGTATTGTAGATTGAGAAGGAGAATAAATAGCTCTGCCAGTACGAACAGAAACACCTTTATGATCTGCGAACCTAAGGGTTAGATTTATCGACGTCTCGCCAATGTATTGAGCCTTACAACTCGAACACTCAAATTCATAGATTAATTGGAGATAAGAGTTTTAGGTATAGAATCTGAACATTTGAAAAGTGTTTTTATAGTAAATGGATTAGTAAAAACAAATTAAAATTTTGAGTTAGGAAAGTGTAACTTAAGTAGATCATTGATATTACATTGATATTGTAGATCATATATATATATATATATATATATATATATATATATATATATTTTTTTTTACGTTGTTGTCTATAGCGCCTGTAGGCTTATGGAGAGTCTTGATGTTAGTCAATCTCGCCCGTTGGCGGCGCAGGCTGGATTTTTATAGTGACACCTGTGGTCTTAGGAGAAGTTCCTGTTTTCTGTGATATTTGGATCTTTAGTTTAGGCTCATGCCGCCCCTGGAGTCCTCCGTCACACTCGCAATCGGAAGACAGGTATATAGCTGCATGCGGGTATCTTCGGCCACTCGACGATGGATTTGACAGTTGCTCTTTGGTGAGACTTGAACTCTGGACCTTCTGCTTTCCTACCAGGCTCTTGAAAGAGCCCTCGGCAGCATATATATATATATATATATATATATATATATATATATAATATATATATATATATATATATATATATATATATATAAATATATTATATATATATATATATATATATATATAATATATATTATATATATATATATATATATATATATATATATATATATATATATGTATATAATATATATATATGTATATGTATATTTATATATATATATGTATATGTAAATTTTATATATATATTATATATATATATATATATATATATATATATATATATATATATGTATATATACATATATATATATATATTAGTAATGGACCGAATGTCTATTTTCCGTATTCGCGAATGCTAATACGAATGCGAATATTTGGTTTTCATATTCGCGAATGGGAATGCGAATTGCGAATATTACATAATATTTCAAGTAATACACTATTTTTGGTATTATACAGGTAACTGAAATATTTTGCATGTATTGTAAGAGTTCAGTCATAAAAATATAAATGTCTAAAGTAAATTCCATTCAATTTTCTATGTTTATAGGTTGCGGGACGAGGAGCCACTCCTACACGCATACTTACATGATAATATCTTGCATGAATAATTATATTATTGCAAAGTTTACACTTTGTAATGTCACTAGAGATAATATCGAAATAATCCCAATCCACACTGGTGTGACTGGACGTCATTACGCAGTAGGCTGCTGCAATGGGGTTAGTAGAGTGGTTAGCGTTACCGAGTGGCGTTCTCGAAGACCCGAGTTCGATCCCGAGTGAGACCCATAAATCCACTTAAAATACTTCTGCGCCGTCGAGTGGCCTAAGAACACTCACATGCCCTGTCCATTAACCCTACCTTCGATTGCGAGTGCATCGGAGGACACAGCAGGGCGGCATGAGCCTCTAATTACAGGCGTCACTATAAAAATCCTGCCTGCGCCACAACGGGCGAGGGCCAACCATCACTGGCCTAAAGTGATCTTCCAGGGCCTACCATCCCAACCCTGGAGGTCACTGCCTACAGGCGCTATAGGCATAAATGTAAAAAAAAAAAAAAAAAAAAAAAATACTGTTCTCTTTCAAAGAAAATTGATTGTGCTCGTGGGTGACAGAGAAGAGCGCGTATATACTTATTGCAGTATGGCAAACCATGTAATGAGTTGAGTTCAGTAACAGTGACCTTGAGAGTAGCAGCTGCCACTCTGTTGGAGGGTGGAGGATGGAGGTAGTCTCCGAGGGACTATAGCCTTAGCTACTACTACGCCTCCTCACCTCATTCTTTTAATTTACGCTCGGCTAAAATATTAATATATTTATATGTTTGCTTCTGCAATATTATGTGCACTTGTTATTTTTTCTTTTCTTGTTTGTGTAAGTTTATTGATTTTGGCAAAATATTCGCATATTCGCAAACAACTACGAGTGGTGGTGCGAATGCGAATGCAAATGCGAATATTAAAAAAAACATGCGAATATTCGCAATTGCGAATGCTAATGCGAATATTCGGTCCATCAGTACTATCTCTCTATCTCTCTCTCTATCTCTATCTCTATCTCTATCTCTATCTCTATCTCTATCTCTCTCTTCTCTATTCTTCTCTCTCTCCTCTCTCTCTCTCTCTCTCTCTCTCTCTCTCTCTCTCTCTCTCTCTCTCTCTCTCTCTCTCTCTCTCTATCTCTCTCTCTCCTCTCTCTCTCTCTCTCTCTCTCTCTCTCTCTCCTCTCTCTCTCTCATCTCTCTATCTATCTATCTATCTATCTATATATCTATATATATATATATATATATATATATATATATATATATATATATATATATATATATATTATAATATATTATATATATAATATTATATATATATATATATATATAATATATATATATATATTATATATATATATATATATATATATATATATATTATATATTTAGGGTACGCCGTAGGTCCAATGAAAAGTGAAATATAGATTATTTCGAATTTGGCAAGGTGTTTTCTTATGTAAAATTGAATTTTAAGGGTGGTTTGTCCACTTCACCTTTTTGGTTTGAGCACTTCTTGCTATGCAAAAATGGACTTTTATATATATATGCAAAACATAGCTTAGCATACACCATCTTTAAACTCACAGAAAAGCTACTTAAGTTCGAGCTTTGATAAATTTCACTAACGACAAAGTTGTAGAGCGCTAAGAATTCTATCGGAAGTGTGCCCTCGATATTGCCGTAAGACCTACATTAAGTCCACCAGACGCCGGAAAGCTCACTTCTCATACAAAATCGCCTCGTTTTTCGGGTAAAACCTTTTTTCCTGACAACTTGATTTTCCACGTTATTATTTACCCAACGTAGGTGGTTTCAGGGCTGGATACTGTTTAAGGTCTACGGTCCTATCACCAAACTCCAAAAGTCACACAAAAACAGCGTAAGTCGGTCAAACACGTACGGCCGAAGTCCAGCTCCGCATCCAAGCATCAGGTTCGACGTTCCGCCCACTGCTGCTGCTGCCTTGGCTTCTGGATTCTTCCAGGACCTTATCGCTGACGGCCACCTCTCTCCAGACATGTCGTACCTGGTCTGCGATCCTAACAAGCTGAGGAGGGCCAGGCAGGATGCCATGGCATCGGCCAGGGACCTTGACCAGGGGAAGCACCAGGGTACCAAAATAGTTGGATTGGGTTACGATGGGAGGAAGGACAAGACCAGGGCGATGGTGCCCGACAGCTATGGAAAGCTGCACCCAAGGTTGATCAGGGAGGAGAATGTGTCAGTGACAGAGGAGCCATCTGGAAGGTCCCTTTGGCACTTTGTACCAGAGGACCCGGTGCCACCTGAGAAGCCTGCGTTCAAGGTGGCTCAGGCTCTCTATGATATGCTGGTGACATACGACTCCACCGACTCACTGATCGTACTGCAAGGTGACTCAACTAGGGCCAACACGGGGTGGAAAGGTGGTATTCACGCCCATTTGGAGAAGATGCTGGGACGCAAGCTCTTCTGGAGTATATGCGTGTTGCACACAAACGAGTTGCCCCTGCGCCACCTTATCACAAGCATCGACGGGTCTACCTCATCTGACACTGGCTTCACGGGTCCAGTGTGCAGTCTGCTGTCCAGCGTGAATGAGATGCAGTACAACGCAGAGTTCAGAGGAGTGCCAGGCGGTGAAGATCTCACGGAGATACCGGAGTATATCCTGGTCAACATGTCCACTGACCAGCAGGTCTCCTACCAGCTGGTCCAGGCTGTGAAGCGGGGCGTTCTCCCGTCCGAGCTCCAGGAGATCAAGTGTGGCAAGGTGTCCCACTCCAGATGGCTCACCACAGCCCAGTCACTCGTGTACATGTGGACCAGAAAGCATGGACTGACTGGCAAAGAACTGAACACCCTGGAAATCCTAGTCAAGTAGTGCCTGCAGGTGTACTTCAAACTCTACTACGACATCAAGGTTTACCACAGACCAGAGGACGGCCCCAAGCACATCCTCACGCAGCTCAGAGTGATGAGGTCGCAGCCCAAGGAGGTCCAAACAGCTGTGACCTTCTACGTGCGGACAGGAGCATGGTTCGCACACTCAGAATGTGTCCAACTCTCGCTGATGGCGAGTCAGAGTGAGGACGACCGCAGGTTCGCCATGACCCAGATTTTGAAGCTGAGGGCTGGCGAGGAGTATGGGGACACCAGTGTAAGACCTCGCATCACACCCAAGCTGAACTTGTCAGCCACCAGCTTGCAGACACTGATCAGCTGGCAGCCTGGCCAGGTGCACGAGCCGGCATTCACCTGTTCACTGTCCGGGGATCAGATCCAGGAGATCCTGGTCAAGCCGTACGAGGTTCCGGAGTTCTCTATCCACACTCAGAGCACCGAAAGAGTCGTGAAGCAGGTGACAGAGGCTGCGGCAGCAGTGGTGGGGCAGCAGGCCAGAGACGGGTTCATCCGGGCTCGGGCCCACCACCGGAAGACCATGCCCTGCTTCAGGTCTAAGAAGGACATGATGGACACGTTCTAGGCCAACGTAGAGGCTGTGACACTGTGATGTAGTGCCTGATGAGCCAACTGATCAGAAAGAGCTTACCACGCTAGTCATTTGGAACTCATATTGGTGCATGATGCAATACACAGGACCAACCGGACACTGCGTACTCATTTAAGCATTATTCGATAAGGGTGCAATATAAAAGTGCGATTTTGCATAGTAAGAATTGCTCAAATGCAAAAATGGAAACAGATAAAATCGTCTTAGAATTCCATTTTACATAGGAAATTGGCATGCCAAAGTTTAGGAAAAGATTTTTTGTTATACGGTGTACCCTAGCCTACACCCAATTCAACCCTCCTATCCCCCGATAAGTATCTTAGTTAGTACTGGCTGGGGTATTTTGTCGGGATGAGATAAACAAAGTTTTTTTGAAGGTAAGAACTCGTAATTAAATAAATGTTTGTGACAAAAAAAATCGACATTGAGTGAGGACATTTTATGTCACAAACATTTATTTAATTACGAGTTCTTACCTTCAAAAACCATTTGTCTATCTCATCCCGACAAAATACCCCATCCAGTACTGATCATAGTACGTCAAATCTTCCATTAATTATAATAGATCTGAAGGTTGACTAGTCCCCTATCTAGGTCCCTCTGAACATCCCGCTAATAGAAAGCTCCTAAAATCATTTGAGGTCACTGTTGATGACTATACAGGAGATATAACAATTATAGGAGAAAACTCTCCCCCCAATAAAGTACTATATGTCGTGGTACATTGTTTTGCCGGCCCCTGTTGCATTACTACTGGGTCAGCAAGTTGAGAAGCCGGCAGGTTTGTAGAGAGCTCACGTAGCTTATTTTCATCTCTTATAAATATATTTATATATATCTGCACTGACAGTAGACCTTTTTCTGTATCCTCTTACTGTCTCTATTCTCATTTTCAATCCAAAGCTGGCTGTTGCGTATATGTGCGAAATGACATCACTTGCTCTCATGCCCACGGCCTTGAATCTTCCGAATTTTCTACCATCTGGCTTCGACTTCAATGTCACTCTCTTACTAAATTTACCTGTGCTGTGTATCTCTCACCTAACTCCTCTGACTATGTATAATTCTTCGACTATTTAAAATCAAAAGTGGAGCACATCTCATCTCATTTTCCTTTAGCAGAAATTTCCATTCATGGGGACTTCAATGTTCACCACCAGCTTTGGCTATCATCTTCATTCAATGACCAACCTGGTGAACAAGCCTACAACTTTTCTATCCTCCAAGACCTAGAGCAGCTGGTGCAGCACCCTACCCGTATTCCTGACCGCCTTGGAGTGACGCCCAACATTCTTGATCTTTTCCTAACTACTAACCCTTCTGCTTACTCTGTGAAACTATTCTCTCCGTTGGGTTCCTCCGATCACAATCTTATTTCTGTAACCTGTCCTATCGCTCCGGTGCCGCCTCGGGACCCACCTAAGCGGAGGTGCTTCTGGCACTTCAACTCAGCTAAGTGGGAAGACCTAAGGCAGTACTACTCTGATTTTCCATGGAATGATTACTGCTTCTATGTCAATGACCCATCTCTTTGTGCAGAGCGCATAACTAAGGTCATAGTCTCTGGCATGGAGGCGTACATTCCACACACTTTCTCTAATCCTATAGCCAGTCAACCTTGGTTTAACTCTGCTTGTTCTCATGCTGTCCGAGATAGAGAGGTGGCTCACAAACGGTACCGTAAGCATCCATCTTCTGAAACTCATGCCCTTTACATTTTTGCCCGTAATCATGCCAAATCTTTACTTCAACTTACCAAAAACTCTTTCATTCATAGAAAATGTCAAAATCTTTCTGAAACAAATTCCTCTCGTGACTTCTGGCATCTAGCAAATAACATCTCTAACAATTTTTCTCCTGCATCGTTCCCTCCTATGCTTCACCAGATGGCTCCACAGGTGTCTCATCTTTTTCTAAAGCTGAACTCTTCGCTCAAACCTTTGCTAAAAATTCCACTCTGGTTGATGAAGAGCTTGTTCCTATTCTCCTCGACCCTCTGACTAACTATATTATGCCTGTCATTAAGATCCTTCGTAATGATGTTTTCTTTGCCCTTTCTGGCCTAGATGCTCGGAAGGCTTACGGTCCTGACGGAGTCCCTCCTATTGTTCTCAAAAACTATGCTTCTGTGCGTGCACCCTGCCTGGTCAAACTTTTCCGTCTTTGTCTATCTACTTCCACCTTTCCTTCTTACTGGAAGTTTGCTCACATCCAACCTGTTCCTAAGAAGGGTGACCGTTCTAATCCTTCAAACTACCGTCCTATAGCTTTGACTTCCTGCCTCTCTAAAGTTTTTTAATTTATACTTAATAAGAAGATTCTTAAGCATCTATCTGCTCACAATCTTCTATCTGATCGTCAGTACGGTTTCCGTAAGGTGCGATCTACTGGCGATCTTCTAGCTTTGCTAACTGAATCTTGGTCATCCTCCTTTAGGGGTTTCGGTGAAACTTTTGCTGTTGCCCTTGACATATCAAAAGCTTTTGATAGAGTCCAAACTACCCTCATTCGGTTTCTATCCTTATCTCTGTACCTTCATCTTAAGTTTCCTTTCAAACCGTTCTATTGCAGCTACTGTAGACGGACATTGTTCTTCTCCTAAATCTATCAATAGTGGTGTTCCCTAGGGTTCTGTCATATCACCCACTCTCTTTCTATTATTCATTAATGATCTTCTAAGTCTGAACTCAAAGCCCTATCCACTCCTGCGCTGATGATTCTACCCTGCATTTTTCAACGTCGTTTATTAGAAGTCCAACTCAACAGTAAATAAGTGATTCACGGAGAGATGCCACCGAGCGCCTAACTTCTGATCTTTCTATAATTTTGAGGGACAAACCCCAACCCCTTGCAAATTTTCCCAAAAAACCCAATTCCACCTATCTAAGAAAAAAACCCCCAGAAAACATCCCCCTTCTTAATTACACTCAACTGCCTTCCTACAATGAACTTTCTGGACTATCCTTTACAAAAATCTGAAATGGAAATCTATCTTCACTCTTACTAAAAAGCTCTAAGAAGTTGGGTGCCCGTGGCGTCTGCGTCCTTTTTTTCCCCCCCCCCAATTGCTTGTCTCTACGGGGGCCCTTATCCGCCCATGTATGGAGTATTCCACATTTTTGGGGAGGACCCCTATCAGCTTCCTAAAAGGGTTTAGTCAAAAGCTCTTCGTCTCATAAAATCCTTCCTTGACTGACTTCTTCAACCTTTAAATCCCGCCACAATTTGCTTCTCTTGCTCTCTTTTACCGTTATTTTTTATGCTCATGTCTTTGAATTGCTAACTGCATGTCCCCCCCCCCCGCGGCCTCGCTGCACAAGACTTTTATCATTTTCATCCTTTGCCATCTTCCCAAAGCAAAGTTAACAGTTCTTTATTCTTTCTCCCTTTTCTGGGAAAAAATCTGGAATCTCTTCCGTTTCATTTTTCACTTTTCCCATGCTAAATTTTTCAAAAAAAGATAACAAGACACCTCCCGAATAAACTGGCTCACCCCTTTTTTTATTTTATTTCTTACTGTTTCTTTTTAGAGATGGCAATTTAAAGGGGGTTGTAACCCCTTTTTGTTGTGCCCTTTGCCAGTCCTTTGTGATGTAAAAAAAAAAAAAAAAAATACGGTAACTAATAAATATTATATAGAGTAGTTACATTATCAGTTTATTCTATGGTAGAAACATTACCTGCTTCTCACTATATGTTTAGTAGTGGAGTAGATGTATATGTGTGATAGATAAACAGAGTAATCGACATCTGCAGGACAGAGGAGCGGCGGTTCACCGCCGCCGGCGGACTACAGACGGGAGAGCGGCGATTGCCTTTGCCAGGGTAAGACGGAGGAAACAGGGACTCCTGTACATTTCGTGAAGTGTATATATTGTAGATTTACATAACTATATTACCTCAATCACTCTGGCGTCTCATTACATCCTCACGAAACCACAGATTAACATTCCCGCGTATACAGTAGGGCGGAGCGTGTTTTTTTTTTTAATATGACATTGTAATAGTGCGGAAAAGTTGTGGGTGCCCCTAAAAATAACCCGTGCAAAATCTTAGATCAATAAGATCAAATTTACTATCGGCGCCGGTACTTTGAAATCGGAAAAAATTGTGAAAAATGACGTTTGCTGCATTTTTCCATTATTGTTTAATACATACTGAAATTGACCTGGCTAATTTGTAATAGTCATAAAAACATTATATAATGTCTATATTACTTGCATAAAAAAGTTACAACTGCTTGTCAATATCTACTGTCGGCGCCGGTAAGATGAAATTTCAGAAAAAGTCGCAATTTTTAAAAAATAGAGATCAACTATTCAAACATATCAATTTCCGTTAT
>JACEEZ010006650.1:20000-87500 GCA_016584305.1 Chionoecetes opilio
TAGAAAGACACCTGGAAGTGATTAACGGGGGGAGTAGGATAAAGGAATGTTTTAAGGTCAGCGCGGATAAAGCTGGAAGTGAGATCGGGGCGGAGGGGGATTATACATTATTTGTAAGGAATTTAATTGAAGGACAAAAAAAAATATTCCTTAAAGGGCGATAAGATCAAGCAAGAGTGACCCGAAATGGATGACCACTAGTTTAAAACACAACATTGGAGTAAAAATAAACATGTATTTAGGGTTCAAGGCTGGACAGGTGAGCAAAGAACTGTATGAAGTGATGGCGAGGACAGTGAAGAGATTAACAGGAGTAGCTAAGAACAATTATGAGATTAAAGTAACAGGACAGGCGAAAAGCGACCCAAAGGGGTTCTATCAGGTATATAAAACCAAGACAAGGGAATTAGTGGGGCCGTTAAGATTAGAGCAGGGTGAGGTTTTAAATACGGAAGAGAATATTTGTAAAAATCTAAATGATTATTTCTTAAGTGTTTTTACAGAGGAGGATACACAGACAATACCTGAAAGTGAACAGATGTTCAAAGGAAGCGATGAGGAGAAACTCAAAGATATTGTGATAACTAGGGAAATGGTGGAAGAGGGTATAGATAAAATTATGAATTTTAAATCGCCAGGACCAGATTAAGTGTATCCCAGAGTATTAAAAGAATGCAAAGAGGTTGTTAGTAAGTTGTTAGTGCACATTTTTAGGAAATCGGTTGGGATAGGCGATGTGCCATTATTGTGGAGGAAAGGAAATGTAGTCCCCATATTTAAGAAGGGAGACAGAGGACTAAAGTCAAATTATCGACCCGTAGGTCTAACGTCAGTATTAGGTAACTTATTGGAATCTATTATTGCAAAAAACATTAGAGAGCACTTAGAAAACATAGTTTGATCAATGATTCACAACATGGATTCACCAAGGGTCTCACGACTCACCAATCTATTGAGTTTTTATAGGAAAGTTTATGAGACGGCAGATAATGATAAGGATTATGATATAATATATCTGGACTTTAGTAAGGCATTTGCCAAAGTACCACACGAGAGACTCTTAAATAAGGTTAGGGCTCAAGGTATAGATGGGAAGGTTCTTCATTGGATCAGAGCTTGGCTATAGTAATAGGCAACAATGGGTTACAATTAATGTTTCTTAATCTGAATGGGGACAGGTGACAAGTGAAGTTCCACAAGGGTCTGTTTTGGGTCCATTACTATTTTTGATTTACATCAACGACTTGGATAGTGGGATTAGCAGTGATATCAGCAAGTTTGCTGATGATACTAAGGTAGGTAGGATTATTGGATCACAGTCTGATGTAAACCTATTGCAGGGAGACTTAGCTAAACTTAATGAGTGGGTAGTCAGATGGCAGATGGAATTTAATATTGATAAGTGCAGCGTTATGAATGTTTGTAGAAAAAACCCTAGTAATAGATAAACCATACGCAATGTATCGCTGAAAAAATAAGAAGGTGAAAAAGATCATGGAGTGAGGGTGAGCCCAGAACTCCGTCCTAGGAAACAAATTGAAGCTAGAAATAGAGCTAATAGAGGGTTAGGATTCATTACCAGAAGTGTTAAAAGTAGAAGTGCGGAAGTTATTCTAAAGCTTTATCTGGCTCTAGTCAGACCTCACCTAGACTATGCGGTTCAGTTTTGGTCTCCATATTACAGGATGGATATAGCCTTGTTAGAATCAGTGCAGAGTAGGATGACCAAAATGATACAAGGGATACGTAACTTTAGTTATGAAAGAGATTGAAGTTATTAATGTTACACTCACTCGAGAGACGCAGAGTAGGGGGCGATCTGATAAAAGTTTTTAAGTGGATAAAGGGATTTAATAAAGGAGAGGTATAGGAAAAGTTCTTACGGCTATTAACCAGGGTAGAACAAGAAGTAACGGATTCAAGCTGGCAGGGCGTAGATTTAGAAAGGAAATAGGGAAAAACTGGCTCACAAATAGGGTGGTGAATGATTGGAATGGACTCAGTAGACAGGTAGTTAGTGCATAGTCATTGGGGAGCCTTAAAGAGGGGCTGGTTAGGTTCATGGATGGGGATGGAAGGTGGATGTAGGTAGTGTTAGGTGACAGGAACTACCACGTGTAGGCCTCGCGGCCTCTTGTAGCTTCCTTATTTTCTTATGTTCTTATATATATATATACATATATATATATATATATATATATATATATATATATATAATATATAATATATATTATATATTATATATATATATATATATATATATATATATATATCCATCAGAACAGCCACAAATGTATTCGCAGCTATTAGAGGGTAAAGGTCGTATTTGTGTTGCTCTTCTCCACGAATCTCCAGGTAGTTTGTTTATACCTTTTGTTAAGCAATATACTTATTTTTTTTGTGTGTGAAATTTGTATAATAATTATTTGTATATTATTTACATATTTATGAAATTCATAAATCAATGGAATACTACTTATTATATATTATATTGTTGTTTCAGAATGTCAACAGAACATCAACGCCAACGACAAGAAGTGTTACGTCGATCTCAAGCTGTAGCATCTTCGGCGCTGCTGCTGAGTTTGACTACAAACTTCTTCCGACTTATACTGACGTTATGAAGGACTTTCTTCATGTAAGAGATACGTTACAAACAGCAAAAAAGAAACCTACCTTGACAGAAATCACACTTTCTGTCACCCATACTTTACAAGAATTGTGGACAAAAGCCTCAATTCCAATTGTATCAGACAAGCGTGTTTACAAAATGATACAAGATTATCATGGCAAATACAAAAGCAAACTGAAGTCCATGAAAGGAAAATGTCAACGTCCTAGATTTATGCAACAGCTTGAAATATTCAAGAATGATGCCAAATGTAAACTCTTTGACATTAGTGCATGCAAATGCATGTCGTTTGACCAATGCTCTTGCGTCAAAGAACGAAAATGCCAATTTCATGAACAGATTTCCCTTAAAGATCAAAAAAAGAAGGGAAAGAATACCTTTAGTATACATGTTTTGAAAGTGTTTTCTGGACTTACTATCTCCGACCTTTAGGGTGAGTACCTACAGATTGAGACAAAATACTCGCAAAAAGGAAAAACCAAACTAATATTAAATTGTACCTCTTCAGATTTTAAATTTAGGGGTAGTCAAAGCCCAAAAATGCCGAAACCTCTATTAAAATGTTCCGGCGCTTTTGGGGCCGGGGGTGTGTCACTTGAAGTGGATCTTCGCTTTTGCCCCCGCCCCCATTTTGGGAAAATTATCCACCAATTACCCTTCAATAGAGGCTTTTTGGGGGTTAGGATATGATACTACTCCCGCAAATTTTTTAATTTTCCTAATTTTTTTTTTGTGGTTTCTGGAGATTGTTCATATACAGTGGTTGTTCAAAAAAGATGTAAGGACATTTTTTAAATTCTTTTAAAGGGGTTTTTCGTGCCTTAAATGGGTAAAAAATATATTATGTGAAGTTTTGTTGATGTGGATAACGTCAAGGATGAATTTTATCGGGTTTTTACACATTGTATAAATTTTTTATTGATCATACTTATATTTAAATACTCCCAGTGGCACCCAAGGTATTAAAAAAAAAAGAAGCCCAGAGTCTGAGCCCCAATCTCCCCAGACCAAAACCCGACGGGAATTCTGATCTTTTTAAAGCAAAATAAAACTTCTAATTTTTATTTTACGCTATACTATGACTTACGTTGGTGTGAGTTCATATAAGGAAAAATATTAATAGATTCCTTAGGGCGGCTGATCGTTATTTCCCCCAATCATAACAGATTTTTGCAATGGTTATAATGGGTTTATAAATTTTGGAAAAAAAAGAGTTTAGGTATAATCGGTAAAAAAAATACATTAGACAACATTTAACTCTATTTTTTCTAGATTTTGAATGTTCCTGCATACATGATTAAGAGACGAAAAAATACCTTCTGTGCCCCAATTGTTCCTTTTCGCCTGTAGTCCCCCGCGATGGGAACCCTAACTCTTTGACGAAAAAACTTTATTGTTTTTTTTCATACCTTTTTGGTACCATGGGGATTTAAAAAAGTATAGTCAAGAAAATTTATAAAAAAATGTCCCCAAAACCCATTTATCATCCCCTTTACGTATATGACCACAGAAAAACTTCACAAAATATGTTTTTTACCTCATTATTAGGCACAAACCCAAATTTAAATGAATTTATAATATGTACTGAGAATTTTTTTGAAAAACCATGTAATGAATAATCTCCCAGGTCCCAAAAAAAATTTGGGAAAAAAAAATTTTGGCGGTATGTATACTAACCAAAACTTTAAACCCAAAAAGCCTCTATTTTTGAGTGGTGGTTTATTTCCCCCTCCCCTTGTGAGGGAGGTATTGTTCACGGGTGCAGGTCAATTGGTACTGAGGCGATTGTTAATGAAGTCAAATGATCCCCAAGGCATTTCGGTCTCAAGTCATATTATACTCAAGCCAATTGGGTACAAGTTCAAAGCGTAACGTAGTCAACTTGTCCCTTGTCCAACTTGTCCCTTGTCCAACTTGTCCCCTGGTCAATCTGTCATCAAGCCGGCTTGAGCGGCTCTGGCGTGCGTTTATCAATTAAATCTCGTCAGAGAGAGAGAGAGAGGAGAGAGAGAGAGAGAGAGAGAGAGAGAGAGAAGAGAAGAGAGAGAGAGAGAAGAGAAGAGAGAGAGGAGAGAGAGAAAGAGAGACAGACAGCTATATTATGTGTGTGTGTGTGCGTGTGTGTGTGTGTGTGTGTGTGTGTGTGTGTGTGTGTGTGTGTGTGTATGTGTATGCGTGTGAGTGCTCGCGTGAGAGGGAGATGGCTGTAAAACAAATTTACCTGTCTCTAAGGACTAGCGTCTTCCGGGGGTCACCTGAACAAAATCTTTGTGTTTGCTTGTTTGCTTGGGTGTCATTCATTCACCCAAGAATCAAGATCTTGCCTACGCGTTGTGGACCCGCGCTCACCAGCTCTTATATATATATATATATATATATTTATATATAATATATATATATATATATATATATAATATATTATATATACATATATATATATATATATATAATATATATATTGTGGTTGTGTGTGTGTGTGTGTGTGACTGTGTGTGTGTGTGTGTGTGTGTGTGTGTGTGTGTGTGTGTGTGTGTGTGTGTGTGTGTGTGTCTTCATTCACCCATGGTCTTGTCCACGCGAGCTGGCTCGCGATCGCCAGTTTCACCTTCTCAGTGCGAGCTTGGAGCTCATTATTACCGATCTTTGGGTAATGCTGGACTTCACACACCACACACCCCCATCCCCTTGCCCAAGGGGGTTAGTAACAGCCCTAATTTGTCAAGTGAAAAATCCCCGGAGCACGAGGATTCGAACCGCCTACCCACAGAGTGAGAGACCAGAACGCTATCACCTGACCATCGCGCGGTGTGTGTGTGTGTGTGTTGGTGTGTGTGTGTGTGTGTTGTGTGTGTGTGTGTGTGTGTGTGTGTGTGTGTTGTGTGTGTGTGTGTGTTGTGTGTGTGTGTGGTCATACACGGAACTGGAGGAGGTAGAAAATACCGGTGAAGGGTTGTTGATCATGACCTGAAACCCCCNTACTCTCTTTGCCCAAGTGTGGATTTTATCTCTTCAGCTTTTCCCGTAAGTTCTTCTAGCGCTGTCCCAACTTTGTTGCCATGCTCGGTATCCTTTCCAAGTTTTTCATATGCTTTTTTTATATAGGGACCATACATAAATGGCAACATATTCCATTTCTGGTCGGATCATTGTAGTAATTATCTTTCCCATCATATTTTTGTCCGTGTAAATGAAATGCCACTTTAATATTCTTTAACATCATGTACGTATCTCCAGATATTCGTATGACTGCATGTATAATGTATCCTCCGCTTTGGAAACTTAAAAATATTAGGATTTCTTAAAATTCAGAATGATAATCTGCTCCACATTTGTATAGCTTTTTTTTAGCTACAAAAAAGCATTAATTGATTTGATAATATGTAGTTGTAATTCAAAATTGATCAAGAATGTTTTGTTGTTAACCCCTGGAGCCCGGGATAGTTATCACATTATTGTCCGTGTAATCCCGGGGTTTTTAGGCTAAATTCACGCTAATGTAGACAATACAGTATTTTTTTTTATTTTAAGAGAAAAGAATCTCAAACTGTAGATAACACTATAGTCGCCACCTGCACTGATGTCGCCAGTCGCCATATATTACGAATTATAGCATCACTATTGATTTTTATGTGCTACTGTAGATGGTACACAGTAGTTTATATCATGACTGTATAATCTACCCTGTTTCAGTGTTGTTTTATGCTTTGTATCTGCAAGTATAGGGTTTTCAAATTTCCCTTTACTCTTTTTTTTCGGGCGACCGACGACGGCGAAACACAAGCCTCACGCACAGGTTGGAGCCGAACCTGCAGCCGCTGGACCACGGGCGGGGAGTTTTGGGGCGCTGCTAACCCCTCGAGGGGAAACATCCCCACCAGGCGCCGGCCTCCTGTAACGGTGGGGGTGGGCGGAGGGCGGGAGGTCTCTTTCCGGAGGCAGTCCTCACCTTGCCCCACAGCTCGACCAGCTTGGTTGTTAGATAAACCGGCGCACCATTCGAGCCATTTGGCCTCCCGCACCCCCCCCGTGACCTGCCGAGTGTGCCGCACCACCCACGGCAGCTCCAGATTGGTGGGCTCGGCCGCCTGCGGTACAACTTCCGGTGGATGTTAACCATGTGGTTTTGTTCCCGCACCTCCCGGTTGTAGAACCACCAGTTCTGGTTGACCTGCAGCCGGGGACCTTCCGTGGTATGGCTGCCTCCGCCCCCCTCTCGATGGCCGCCGTCAGGTCGCTTTCTCGCTGATCCAGCCCCTCCGGCGGCTCTTTAGGGCCCACCACTCGTCCAGGATGGCCTGAAACAATGTTCAGTCCGCCCGCTGTATATTCCACCGCGGCGGCGGGAGCTGTGGAAGCGGCGGGGCCTGCAGTGTATTTGGCGACTGCGTAGGGGTCGCAGGTCAAAGTGGGTGGACCTGCCAGGAGGCGGCCGGGTTTGCCAGGTCACTGGAGATCAAGGTGAGGTCCAGCCTGCCACCCCGGACGTGGGTGGGCTCCCCGGTGTTTAGGGAAACCCCCATCTATGGGGATTGCCACATATGAAAAAATCTAAAAAATTCACTTTTAACGGTGAGGAGGAGATTTTATGAGGAGAGGGAAAAAGGCGTGCGGGCCATCTCTACACCAACTACTTTGACTTCCACTGTACTGCAGGCGTTGCTGATCACAAAAAATCATTCCCAATACCCTTAAAGCAGACCTTACTGGGCGACAAAGATGAGACTGGGCCTCATGCGACCCCTGCCTTGAGCACCCTAATACCCACTTAGGCTAAAGGGGGGGGGGGGGGGGGGGCAAGCTTGGGGGCTGAAAAATGATGATATGTTATGAACACTGAGCATACCCATGATATTGTAAAATTTCAATTGACTTGAGCAACCTCTAATTTTTAAGATATTTTAGAGATACAGTAAACCCCTCTGTATTCGGACCCTCATTATTTGGACTTCGAGAGGCCCAGGCAGCCAGGCAGAGAATTTTTTGATCCATCGCTGAGCATATACTTTGTATACTGTAATTGTGATTTCTTTTTCGTCTCCAAATGTTGTATTTTGGCGAGTGATCTGAGGCCATTGAGCCTTGGACCCAGATCCAGCAACGGAGGTCTATTCCAGCTACCACCTGCTCTCCCACCCCCCCTATTTTACTACCTGCCCTTACTACCATATCCAGCAAGCCTCCCTCGTTAGGTAGTTAAAAAGGGAGGAAGGCCCTGACTGGCTTGGACGAGTAATGGCGTCATCAAACTTGTCATCAGTCACCCCCAATGACAAACTATTCTAAAACTCTCGACCAATCACAAGTCAACAAGACGTTTGACACGGCCTTTAAAGGGCATGTCACACAGACACTTTTTCCGTTAGTGTTACGGGGGGCTGTGGCAAGAATGTTTCCCGTCACTGGCTACCCCCCACCTCAACACCTTTAAAAAAACCCTTATTTAAGGTGACACGCGTACTACACTGACCTAAATAATGACGCGTGTATATAACAGCTCACCATAATCACTACGATGTATAATAACTAGTAATGACGTAAAACCCTGCCCACCCTGCTGGCGAGCGACCTGCCCCGCCTGGCGCCCTGCCTACCTCTCAGGACAACACGCTGTCATCCGCCTCACCTGTGCCTTCCTGAAGAAGACAGATCAGCTACCATGCCTGTGATAGCATCATAGGATATCACCAGGGATCATAGGGCTCCTCAAGGGGTCCTCGCAGCCCTACAGACAACACCAAGAAGGAGGAGGAAATCTCCGCCATCATGATACTGCTGCCGGTTGCCGCTGCCAGACGTAGGACTGATAGTACTGTACACTACTCCTGTACAGTACTGTATTGTGTATTTTTACTGCAGATTTATTTATTTACATGATTTATCTTATGTTTATTGATAACACTGGGGAACAATTTGAAGAAAAAAAATTGTTGAGTTAGATTTCTGAGCTTATTTAGACTAAAATTGGCATGCTGATTCCAAATCTGTAGTCAGTTTTTTTCTAGCACGTCAAGTTTTTTCTCCACAGCTTACCCTCCAGATAAGCAAATTCCACTTGTGAGCTGTAGTAAAACTTGCCAGCTGATTACGTTTTGGGACTCATCGAGAGCTATGTGGCAACTTGTTTGTGCAGTTACAATTGAGACAGTGCGGTGAGAGGTGTGTGCAGCTCCCAATAGGTCAGTACTATCAATATCTGCAAACAGAAAGCTAGGATAGTAGGAATTAGGAGGATTTGTTATGGCTTTTCTCTTAACCTTGTAACAACATACCATTGTAATTTCTTATTTCGTTTTATGCTGGTTTTTTTTGTTTTCAAAGCTTGTAACTATTCCAGCTTAGTGTTTTATTTACATAGGTATATATTTCTTTTGTTTCAGATCATGTCTGCTCCTGCTACGTCTCGTCGTAAATGCCTAAACAACCCTGACTCCTTCTGCTATATATGTGGTAGTTTCACCATTCCAAGTCAGGGGCAAGCATCAGCGTATTTGTCAAACAAGCATATTTCGCATATTTTAAAGTGGAACCGGTGATCAAGACAAGCTATGGGCCCTCACAAAGTGTGCAAGCAGGTGTCGAGAGATTACGGATGTGGACCAAAGGAAACACGTGAAAATTTTGGCATTTGGTATCCCCATGGTTTGGTGAGAGCAAAAAAGATCATTCCACAGACTGTTATTTTTGTTTAGTGAAAACATCAGGATTTAAACAAGAAAAATAAAAGTAAAATAGAATATCCTAATCTCACCGTCAGCTATAAGACCAATGCCTCATTCAGCTGAAATTCCAGTGCCAGTTTTCGAACAACCTACCTCCTCTAGAAGATCTGAGTGATGTTGAAGAACGCAGTGACAGCAATGATGCAGATTTTGACATTCACGGGATTCAGTTCGTAGGGGATTTGATCAGCACGAGTTGAATGATTTAGCACGTGATTTGGGCCTATCCAAAAAAGCTTCAGAAATACTAGCATCAAGACTAAAACGAGAAAAACATTCTTGAACAAGGAGTGAAGGTATCATATTTTCGAACCAGAGAAAGTACATTTCTGCAGTACTTTCGAAGTGCCAGCGGTTTTGTGTTTTGCCAAACATCCGGGTTTTACTGAAGGAATTAGGGCTTTAAATCTACAATCCAAATGAATGGCAATTGTTTATTGATAGCTCCAAAGCGGAGCTTGAAGTGTGTCCTTCTACACAATGGCAATTTGTTTGGCGCAGTCCCTATTGGGCATTCGGTCTGTCTTCGGAAAAATATGGAGATGTAAAGAGAGTCATTGATTTTTTTGCAATATGACAAACACAATTGGATCATCTGTGTTGACCTTAAAATGGTGTCCTTTTCCCTTTTTGGTCAACAACGTGGATACACAAAGTATCCCTGCTTTTCCCCTTTTATGTGGGATAGCAGAGCCGAGAGAACATTGGGTTCAGACGAATTGGCCTCCGAGATCTGGATCTTAAACCTGGAGATCCTAACATTGTACAGAGCCACTTGTTGACAAGAAAATAATATTCCCACCTCTGCACATAAACTAGGTCTCATGAAACAATTTGTAAAAGCATTGTCACTGATGGCGACTGTTTGAAGTACATCATCTTGGCATTTCCTGGACTGTCAATTGAAAAATCAAGGCCGGTTGGGGTTTGATGGTCCACAATTCGACAGCTCATCAAAGATGAACATTTCAACGGTAAATATGTCAGACCTTTGAAAAGAATGCTTGGCTATCATTCAAAGACGTCGTCAAGGAACTTTCTTGGAATACACGTGCAAGTAATTACACAGAAATTGTTCAGAAACTATTGGAGAGCTACAAAGCGCTTGGTTGCAACATGAGTATTAAGTACATTTTTGCATAGCCATCTTGCCAACTTTCCGGAAAAATCTTTGGTGCGCTAGCGACGAGCAAAGGGGAACGATTTCACCAAGATTTGAAGGTTATGGAAGAACATTACCAGGGTAGATGGGATGTGCATATGATGGCTGACTATTGTTGGAGCATCAAACGCGATAGTCCTCAAGTTGAACACTCCAGACAAAGCTACAAACGTAAATTTTTACCTTAACCTGCACACAATTATAGCCTTATCCTTTCTAAAAACATGATAATGTTAAATAAAAATTCTATTCATGCCTATTTCTTTCATTTTTCATTGTATGTTAATATTTGCAACTTTTTATAAAATAAGCACTGTTACTGTTATGTACAGTATTTTTCATATTTTTTAAGAAAACGAAAATCCTACAGTTCAAAAACTTGACGTGATAGAGAAAAACTGAGATCAGTTTTGGATTCAGCACCCAAAAATTACTTAATAACAAGTGTCAGACCTAACTCAACAAAAATTTGTTCCCCAGTGTAATTGCATGACTTAGAAATTTTCTATATTCACCTAGAATTTTTTTTTTTTTATCATTTTTTTTATTATTATTATTTTATCCCAGCATTATTCGGATCCTTGCATTACTCGGACCACTCCTTGGCCCAATTAGTCCGAATACGAGAGGGTTTACTGTATTTTATACACAGTGTTTATATCCCAAATGGAAATTTTTGCCAGGGTCTGTGACAAAAAAAAAAAAAAAATATATATTATATATATATATTTTATATATTTTATATAATATATATATATTTTAAAATATATATATATATTATATATATATATATATATATATATATATAATTATACCAAAATAAGGACCACCCTACTTTTATTCTGGCATACGAAGATGGTCCATGGATTTTTTTTTTTTTTTTTTTTTTGTGTTTGAGCCTATAGCACTTGTAGGCTATTATTATTATTATTTTATTTCCTTGAGGGCTCAGGTGGTTGGTCCTTGCACATTTGGAGGGGTTTTAATGGTTGGCCCTCGCCCATGGTGGCATAAGCCCTTTATTTTATATGGGCACCTGGGGATCTATAGGTGAAGGTCCGTTTCTGTGATGGTCAACTCTCAGTTAGGTTCATGGTGCCAAACCCGGGTTTTCCCCCCGCCGCACTTGAAGTCGCAGTCGAAAGAACAGGAATGCATCATGCGGGTTTTTTCGGCCACTCGACGATGGATTTACCGTTGCTCTTTGGGACTTTAACTCAGAACCTTTTTCTCACCTACCAGGCTCTTTCGACCGCGTTAAAGATGACCGAAAGAGTTGCCCCCGGCAGGATTGAACTCGGGACATTGAGCTCACCACTCCAAGAACGTTAACCACGGCAATCGTGTCACCCAAACAGGCGACCCTCGATTCAACAGAACCAGTTTAACAGATTTTGGTTTTTAATGGACTCCATCTATTCCCGGAGAAGGGGACCAAACAAACAAAAAGTCCGCTGGTTGAAAAATTTCCGTTAGTCCGAGTATAAGTTTAAAATGTCTCCAAGCAGTGCAGCTGTTCCCGCCAAATCAAGCATGTAGCGCCAATCACTCTCTACCCTCCCAAACATAGCTACATGGTCTGGTTGTGTTTGTGATTATTTATCATATATTTCACATTTTTTCATGCCTTTTCAAATATTTTGAACCCCTGGGAAAATACCCTCGCACTAACATCATTGGCTTAACGGACCACTTCTCCCCCCTTCTAGTCCATTGACACGAGGGTTGTCTAAAATTGTATCATTGCGATCATCTGTAACAAAAAACGTGAAGGTACATTCATTAGACCAATCCTGAGACAGTAGATAATTATGCCCTGTATAATAAGTTCGAAAAAATAAGGCTTTTTCTTTTGGGAGGAATTCAGCTAATAGGAAAGTTAATTGTCATCTTAAATGAAGATAATAAAGTGTTTCTATTCTTTGCAGGTCCATTTGATGTCAGGTCATGCACAGCTCACAAAAACAGGCCAGAGAATGTTAAGCGATATAGCAAAGTTACAAGCCCGCCAAACATTTTTCATGGAGGCGCTTAACACTGACCTGGATTTTTTTGATGAACAGGCATCATCTGGGAACTTAGTGAGTAAAAATTAACTGTTGTTTATTAGTAATTAACCCTATATGCTTACCATATGAATTACTCGTAATCTAAATGCCTTACTTTTTTTTTATAAACATTATTTGATTTAAATTTTTATATAATCGAATAGAATTTGTTTTAAAGTAAGGTTTTGACAAAAAAAATCAGGATTATTAGCTTTAGAATGACATTGAAAAGCAGTAAAACTTTACTACAGTAAAACCCCCTCTAATTTGAACCCGTATGATTCAAACTTAGGATAATTCTACCTGTTTCCGGCCAAGTTTTAAATTTTCAACAACTTTCCATAATCAGAACTGAAGTTCGAATTTCAGAGTTTTCTGCAGTATCTTCCACCTCCTCTAGGAAAGTTGTTTTTAAAAATTTGAATGGGCCTGAAACAGGTCGAATTTTCCGAAGTTCTAAATTTTACGGGATTGAATTAGAGAGGGTTTACTTATATACTTATGCCCTCAAGAGGGCGAGACTCCCTGGTGTAATCTTAAGCATTCCCCATGAACAGAAAAAAGTAGATACTCATTTAATCAGCTGATTGGACCATTTAGGACAGCGGCAGTCACTCATGTTTGGTTGCGCTTGATTATGTATTTACCTATAGTTGTACTTTACAGGCCCCGACAACACTTGTGTGGTCCCCTTCATTTTACATTACCCCTTCTTTCCCTTTAAATGGTCCATTCGCAGCCAAAAAATTTTCCCCACATTTTTATTTTNAAAATTTTAATTATATAAAATTTTAAAATATTTTAAAATATATATATTATATAAAATAATATATAAAATATAAAATATTATTATACCAAAAAAAGGGACCACCCTACTGTATTCTGGCATACGAAGATGGTCCATGGATTTTTTTTTTTTTTTTTTTTTGGGGTTTAGAGCCTATAGCACTTGTAGGCTATTATTATTTTTATTTTATTTTCCTTGGGGGCTCAGGGGGTTTGGTCCTGCACATTCTGGAGGGTTGTAAGGGTTGGCCCTCGCCCATGGGGGCATAAGCTGTTTTTTATAGTGACACCTGTGATCTTTTAGGTGAAGGCCGTTCTGTGATGGTCAACTCTCAGTTTAGGTTCATGGTCCCACCTGGTGTTCCCTCCGCCGCATTTGAAGTCGCAGTCGAAAGAACAGGAATGCATCATGGGGGTTTTCTTCGGCCACTCGACGATGGATTTACCGTTGCTCTTTGGTGGGACTTTAACTCAGAACCTTGTTCTCACCTACCAGGCTCTTGTCGACCGCGTTAAAGATGACCGAAAGAGTTGCCCCCGGCAGGATTTGAACTCGGGACATTGAGCTCACCACCCCAAAGACGTTAACCACTCGGCAATCGTGTCCCCCAAAAACAGGCGACCCTCATTCAACAGAACTCAGTTTAACAGTTTTTGGATTTAATGGACTCCACCCTTTCCCGGAGAAGGGGACCAAACAAAACAAAAAGTCCGCTGGTTGAAAAATGTGTCCGTTAGGTCCGAGTATAAGTTTAAAATGTCTCCAAGCAGTGCAGCTGTTCCCGCCAAATCAAGCATGTAGCGCCAATCACTCTCTACCTCCCAACCTAGCTACATGGTCTGGTTGTGTTTGTGGTTTTTTATCAATATTTCACATTTTTTCATGCCTTTCCTATATTTTGAACCCCATGGGAAAATACCCTCGCACTAACAGTCATTCGGCTCTAACGGACCACTTCTCCCCCCTTCTAGTCCATTGACACGAGGGTTGTCTATACTTGTATCATTGCGATCATGCTGTAACACAAAACTGTGAAGGTACATTCATTAGACCAATCCTGAGACAGTAGATAATTTATTCCCCTGTATAATAAGTTCGAAAAAATAAAGGCTTTTTCTTTGTGGGAATTCAGCTATAAGGAAAGTTAATTGTCATCTTATAAATGAAGATAATAATGTGTTTCTATTCTTTGCAGGCTCCATTTGATGTCAGGTCATGCACAGCTCACAAAAACAGGCCAGAGAATGTTAAGCGATATAGCAAAGTTACAAGCCCGCCATCATCTCTTCATGGAGGCGCTTAACACTGACCTGGATTTTTATGATGAACAGGCATCATCTGGGAGACTTAGTGAGTAATATTAACTGTTGTTTATTAGTAATTACCATATATGCTTACCATATGAATTACTCGTAGATCTAAATGCCTTACTTTTTTTTTATAAACATTATTTGATTAATTATTATATAATCGAATAGAATTTGTTTAAAGTAAGGTATGACAAAAAAAATCAGGATTATTAGCTTTTAGAATGACATTGAACAGCAGTAAAACTTTACTACAGTAAACCCTCTCTAATTCGAACCCGTATGATTCAAACTTAGGATAATTCTACCTGTTTCCGGCCAAGTTCAAATTTTTCAACAACTTTCCATAATCAGAACTGAAGTTCGAATTTTCAGAGTTTTCTGCAGTATCTTCCACCTCCTCTAGGAAAGTTGTTGAAAAATTTGAACTGGGCCTGAAACAGGTCGAATTATCCGAAGTTCTAATTATACGGGATTGAATTAGAGAGGGTTTACTGTATATACTTATGCCCTCAAGAGACGAGACTCCATGTGTAATCTTAAGCATTCCCCATGAACAGAAAAAGGTAGATACTCATTTAATCAGCTGATGTGGACCATTTAGGACAGCGGCAGTCACTCATGTTTGGTTGGCGCTTGAGCTTATGTATTTACCTACCTAGTTGTACTTTACAGTGCCTGAGCAACACTTGTGTGGTCCCGTCTTCATTTCTACATTTACCTTCTTTCCTTCAACTGGTGCACATTCGCAGCCAATATCACCTCATTTAGTCCATTCCAAACACTTACATTTCTATGTAGGATGCTGTACTTCTTTATGTTATTCAGGCATCTCCCTTTTCTTAGTTTTTATTTTATGCCTTATTGACCTTCTATTTGCTCCCGAATCAGTAGTCTCATTGTCTATTTATTCTATCTTATTTATCAATTTATATATTGTTATTAAGTCTCCTCTTTCTCTTCTTTGCTCAAGTGTTGGCAATTTTATCTCTCAACCTTGCCTCATAAGTTAAGTCTTCTAGCTCTGGTACCATCTTTGTAGTCATTCTCTGTATCCTCTCCAACTTTTTCACATGCTTTTTTTTTATATATATGGGGACCACACAATGGCAGCATATTCCATTTTTGTTCAGATCATTGTAGTATATATACATTTCCCATCATATTTTTGTAACTTTTTGTTCATGTAATGGAATGCAACTCTAATATTCTTCAACATCATCATCAAATATTTTCCCTAAATGTATTTTTTTCTGCTTTTAGGTTGTATTGTATTACCACTCCCAGATCTTTCTCTTCATGAACCTTTGTAATTACTTAATTTCCCATTAAATATAGCCATTTATAACTCTTCGTTTTTCCCATATCCATCAAATGACACTTATTCACATTAAATTCATTTCCTATCTTCGCTCATTCGTAGATCTGTTCAAGTAATTTAGTAGTGTTTCACAATCTTTATAGCATCTTATTTAATTTAATAGTTTTGCATCATCTCCAAACAAACTTAAATAACTTTTAACTTCAAAAGTCATGTCATTGACATAAATCCTTAACATTATTGGTGCCAACACTGATCCTTGTGGTACCCCATTAAATACCTTTCTTCATTCAAATTTTTTATCCTTTTCTACTGTTCTCATTTATCTTCCTCTCAGATAACTTTCCATCCAAATTTTGATCATCCCTTTGATGCTTCCTACATTTTATCTAAAGTAGCCTCTGATGGGGAACTTATCAAATGCCTTCTTTAGATCTAGATACAGTGGTGCACCAAGTTTTGCGTGTAATTGGGACCATTGTAATCGGCGTGAAACTCGAATCCGTGAAACCTTGTGCATTGAGCTTATGGGAAATAAGGTAATTGCGACCCAGATTGGAATAATTTTGGTATTGGGCACTGAAAAACTTTAAAAAAAATAACTTGCATCATTGTGTAGATCTTTTTATCCTACGTCCTTTGAACCCCCATTTCCCATGGCGCAATTGAATAATAATGGCGATGCACATACCGTCAAAAATTTACCGTCATATCAGCCAGAAACTGTTATGCTAGATTAAATCAGATTAGGTTAGGTTAGGTTAGATGTGGAGTTTCCTTTAGTAACAGATGATAAAAAAAGAAATATTATGGTAGGGCAGGAACACACGTATGCATATAACTCTGTGGGCTAGAGTCATAGGTCGACAGGGAAGAGACAACTCCATCCAACAGCTACTGAACGCAGTATAAACTCCTTACCTTTACACACACACACACACACACACACACACACACACACACACACACACACACACACACACACACACACACACACACACACACACACACACACACACACACACACACACACACACACACACACACACACACACACACACACACACACACACACACACACACACACATTTTGGTAATGAATAACATCATGACTCATTGGATTAAAGAGAACACAAGATTCAGAGGTAGCGAAGAACCATCAAGACTAGACCTACTATTGACGAAAGAACTGGAAGTAATTAGTAAAGTGATTTATCAGTGCCCACTTGGTAAGAGCGACCACGTACTTATTGAATTTGAAATAAATGATAACAAAAAGGAGGGGAGAAAAGAAGAACATAAAAAAGGAAGATACAATTATGGAAAAGCAGACTTTGACGGATTAAGAACATTCTTCGGAGAGACAGACTGGAGTAATTTCCATGCAGCAACGAGTACCCAAAAAAAAAGGATGTTCATCCGAATTTACACGAAGAATAATAGTTAGTTCCAAGGAAGTTTCAGAAAAGAAAAAATGAATGGGGAAAACCCCTTGAAACCCTTTTGATTGACGGGAAAAAAGGGAAATTGGCCCAAATTTAAAAAATTTTGGAGGGCAAAAAACAAAAAAAAATTTCAAGGTTAGATTTTTAACATTTTAACCCCCTTTCCCCGGGGCCTAAAACCACACTAGAAAAAAGAATAAAAAATTTATGCAGTTAAACGTTATGGTTGGAATGTAAAATTTTTTTTGGGTAAAAAAGAAAAAGGTAGGGGAGAAACCAAGCAATAAGGGGTAAATGGGTCAAAGGGGAAGAAAACCTAAAAACATAAAAGGGAGAAAAAACCCCACCTTTAAAACCCAAAACAAAAACCAAACCCAAACCAACAAACAAAAATCCAAACCAACCCCCCCAAACCCCCCCAAAAAAAACCCCCCAAAACAAAAAAAAAAAAACAAAACACAAAAAATTTTTAATTAAAAATCTTTTCAGGGAAAAGGGAAAAAAATTTTTCTCCAAAACCACAAGTCGACTACATTACAAAACGAATTAAAGAAAAATTTTTTACGTCCCCACTTAAAGAAAACCCCCCATTTTGAAAAAAAAAAAAAAAAAGGGGGGAGAAAAAGCAAAAAAAGGAATACTTTGGGAAAAACGCTTTACGGAAAGTTTTGGGGGCCCTGGGTTTTTTAAATCGAACATACCAGGGGGTGAGTCTGTTTTCCGAGGAAATAAATAGTTATTTAAGGGGAATTTACAAAAAAAAAGGGTTTTTTTTAACAGAAAATGGAATTAGGGGACAAAAAAAAAAAACAAAAAAAAAAACACAACCTTTGGGAGAAGTAAAAAAACCCAAAAAATTAGAAGAATGAAAGAAGAAAAAGAAAAGAAAAAAAATATAAAAAAAAATTTTAAAAAATGAAAAAATTTTAAGAATTTTAATGGAAAAATAAAAAAAGGAAAAAAAACGAAGGTAAAAAGGCTAGGTAGAAGGATTAAAAGGGAGGAATGAAAAGGGCCGAGTTTAAAAGGAAATGTTTTTAAAAGAAAAAATTAAACAAAAAAAAATAATGAAAAAAAAAGAGACATAAAGAAGAAAAAAAGGGAATAAAAGGGGCAAAGGGAAAAAGGGGGAGATGGGGGGAACGGTAAAAAAGAGTCCCCGGGAAAAAGGGCGGGAAAATTAAAAGGAATAAGTTAAAGGGGAGAGCCCGGTTAAAAAGAGAAAAGGCCAATTAAAAAAATACAAAGAAGAAACAAAAAGGCCCATAATTAAAATTATCAAAAGGTGTGAAAAAATTGGAAAAAAGGGTTGAAAAGGGGAAAAGGGGAAAACAAAATGCAGGGGGGCCAGTTGGATTTAGAGGAGGAAGGGCATGTACAAAAATTTTATTAGCTTTCCGAGAGTAGAGTGACACAGGAAAAAAAGGGTGGGTCGTTTGATTATTGGACCTAAAAAAGGGCATTTGACAAGGTACTTAAAAGACTGTTTGGGAAGCTAGACAGTAGGAGGATTGAAGGGGGGTTTTGTGAAGTGGATGGAAGATTTTTTGAGCAACAGAGAGAGAAACAGTAATAAAAGATCAAAAGCAGAATGGTGCAGGTGATAAGTGGATTTCCTCAAGGACAGTTTTGGCCCCAGTGATGTTTTTGGTCTATGAAAAAGATATGCAGAAGGAGTAAAACATTTATATGAGTTATTCGCTGATGATGCAAAATTACTAAAAAAAGTAGAAAGTAAAGAGGATGTGAGGATTTACAAAAGGATCTCGATAAGATTTCAGATGGGGTAACTATGGGAAATGGGTTTAATGCCCAAAAAAAATGAAAAATGATGGAAATGGGAGTAGCAAAAAAGAAAAGAGGAAAGTATTCGATGGGAAAAAAATGGATAATCAAAAAAAAGGCGAAAAAAATCGGGGTAGGATTAAGGACAATTTGTCAAGAGAAGCAAAAACAAGATCACAGGAGTACATACCCGTGCTGAGGAATATAAGAAAGGCATTTTAAAATTGGATGAAGAGATGATCAAAAAAGTAACTTTTTGATTGACCAAGGTTGGGAAAATGCGGCAGTGTTGGTCACCAATAAAAAGAAGGATATAAGGAAAATTGAAGAATACAAAAACAGCCACAAAAATGGCTCCAAGCCCGAGAGATTTCATATGAAAAAAGACTTCAAGACTAAAACTCCCAAAAACTTTAGAAAAGAAGAGAAAGGGGAGATTTTATAGCAGTTATAGAGCCTCAAGGGTCTGGAAAAAAAAGATAGAATTTTTGTTTTGTGTGGGGGCGACAGAAGTACAAGAGGTCATGAGAAGAAATTTAAAAGGACAAAAGCCAAAAGGGGTATAAAAAAAAACAGCTTTCCCCTATAGAAGCAAGAACCGGGCAAACCTTTATGCAAAGTGAAAATGCAAAAGATTCAAAAAATTTTCAAAAAATGAAAAGTATTTAGACCGGCAAAGGATAATCTTTTGGGTTCCCCAAATGAAAAACCCCGGAAAACCCACCATAAAACCGATTTAGAATTTGAAATTTTTGGGGGGAAAAAAAAAGAAAATTAAAAAAACCAACCTTTTTAAAAGTTTTCTCAGAATATTTTAAAAACAGTTTTTTTTCATTAATAGGGTTTTTGGCTTTGGGGAAAAAAAACAATAAAAGGCCCCTTGAAATAAAAAAAAAAGGAACCCAAAAGTCAAACCCCTGAAAAAAAAAAAAAAAGGGGGAGAAACCAAAGGGTAGGTGGGGAAAAATAAGGGGAGGAATAAAAAGGGGCCGGGTTTGGGGGCCCCTTTTTAAAAAAACCCCTCCCATTTTGGGGGGGTTTCCGGTTATCGAGTTTGGAATTCAACCGAAAGGAGCAATCGACAAGTTTTTCCGGTTCAGGGTTCAATAGGTAAAAACCGCCCCCCAACCACCAACCACACCAAACACCACACCC
Source organism: Chionoecetes opilio (assembly GCA_016584305.1). Lineage (NCBI taxonomy): Eukaryota > Metazoa > Arthropoda > Malacostraca > Decapoda > Majidae > Chionoecetes > Chionoecetes opilio. The sequence continues at coordinate 40,362 of JACEEZ010006650.1, forward strand.
ACCAAACCCCACCCACCCAAAAAACCCTTTTGGGCAGAAAAACCTAGAATGAAATTGTGAGGGGGAAAAACTTAAAGGGTTAATGAAAAATAAAAACCAAACTTTTTTTGAAATTTTTGGAAAAAAGAAAAAAAGGAAAGGTGGGGGTAGAAGGCCCGTGTATGGTCATTTAAAAAGGCCCCGGGATTAATGCCCCCTTTTGGGAAAAATTTTCAAAAATTTGCCCCAAAAAAAAAAAAAAAAAGGGAAACTGTAGGGTTTTAAAAAAAGCTTGGGTCAAATTAAAAGCCCCGGGGGCCCTGGGGTTTTCAAACTGTTGGGGCGTCCAAACCCCCGGGAAAAAATTGTTAAAGGGGGTCAGGAGAGCAATCCGCTTGATTGGAAAAAAGAATTAGGCCAATTCACAAAGGGGTCAAAAAAAAAAAAAAAGGCCGTAATCCGGGTGGGAAAAAGGGAAAAAAGGGGGACAAGGTTAAAATTTTTAGAAAAAACCGGGTGGGTTTGGTTTTGGGAGGTTAGTCCGGGTTTTTAAATTTTTTCTATAAGTCAAGGAAAGAGGGGGTGGGGATTGATTTTGGACCTAAAAAAACATTTACAAGGTCCCATAAGAGATGTCAAATAAACGAGGGGTTAAGGGGGTTTTCTAGGAAAACCTTTTTTGGAAAAAAATTAAAAAATAAAAAAAGTGTCGAAGTCATTATAATTTCCCAAGGTGAGGAGTATGTTTTTTTTGAAAGATTAAGAAGGGGTAAACAAAAGTTTTTGGTTTTCCTGAGACAAATTATAAAAAAAAAGAAAATGGGACGTGGGTTTACAAAAAAAATCCGAAGTTTTGTGGGGCCCAAAAGGGAAAAAGGGTTTAAGAAAAAGTGTGGAGAAAAGGGGGAGCCCAAGGGAAAAATTGATGGTGGGAAATCAAAAAAAGGTTTTTGGGGGAAAAAATTGGGGGAGGATTTAAGGAAAATTTTAAGAGAAGAAAAACAAATAAGGAGTACAATGGTAGGAATTAAAAACAAAATATTTGGGGAAAAAAACAAAAAATTTAACCCCGATGACCAGGGGAAAAAAGGAGGGGATTTTGGAAATTTTAAAAAAAATAAAAAGGGAAATTAAAGAATACCGGAGAAAAAGGAAAATGAGAGATTTAAAGAAAAGAAAATTTAAGAAAAATTTCCCCAAAACTGGAAAAAAAGAAAGGGGGAAACAAATGACTAAGGGCTGGGAAAAAAGAAAAAGTTTTTGGGGGGCGACAGAAACAAAGGGGATGGAAGAAAAATTTAAAAGGAAACTCAACAAAATTTAAAAAAATAAGTTGTTAGGCAAAAAGTGAAAAATTATGAAAAATGATTTAAGAAAAATTTAGGACTTAAACAAATATAAATAGTTTAAAAGGGAATCGGAAAGTTTTCCCGGAAATGGAAATAAAAGGAAAAACCCAAAAAAATAAAAGCAATGGACGGAAAAATTAAAATGAAGGAAAAACAAAAATAGGAGGAAAAAAGAGCTATTTTGAAAAATTTAAAAAGTTTTTTCCAAAAAGTAATTATCCCAAGAAAGGAAGGATGGGGAATTTTTTTGTTTTTTAAAGCATTTTAAAAAGGGGGCCCAGAGATACTTGGAAAATTTAAAAAATTTGGGAAACAAAGGGGTTCAAAAACCCGGTGGAAAAATTTTGGGGAAAAAATGGCAAAAGAAAATTTTAAAATCTGAATTTGGGAAAAATTTAGGGGTAAAAGGCCCTGTTAAAAAAAAACCCTTTTCCCCCCTCCACCAAAAATTTTTGGGGAAAAAATTCAGTAGGAAAAGGTTCCCAAAAAATGGTCGTTTAAATGACAAAATTTCCCCGGGCCGGCGTATAGGAACCCAACATAGTGGCAACCTATGTACCACCCAGAACAAATACCTGGAACAAGGAAGAACATGAGAAAGTATTAGAAGACACCTTGAAGTACTTAAACAAAATAATCAAGAATAGTAAAAAGATACTGCTGGTTGGAGATTTTAACTGCAAGGAAGTAAAATGGGAGACATTTGAGTAAGGAAATGAAAATGCTTAGGGGGATAGATTGTTCAAACTGACAATGGAAAACACGATGACTCAATGGGTGACAGAAAACACAAGATATTGAACATAAGAACATACGAAAATAAGGAAGCTACAAGACTGGCCAGGGCTGACAGAACAACACACCGATTATCGTGAAGACAGTGATTTGTAATATTACTCGCATAAAAGTACACTTAACTGTACAAGTGGTGAATGATATGGGTAGGTCATAGTGCAGCAATGGTGAACATATGAAGTGAAGTAAGGAAATAAGTGAAGTACTTAAACAAAATAATCAAGAATACATAGTAAAAAGATAACTGCCGGTTGGAGATTTTATCTGCAAGGAAGTAAAATGGGAGACATTTGAAGGAGGAAATGAAAATACCTGGGGAGATAGATTATTGAAACTGACAATGGAAAACGCGATGACTCAATGGGTGACAGAAAACACAAGATATAGGGGAGATGACGAACCAGCAAGACTTGACCTAGTGTTAACAAAAGGTATAGACCTAGCAAATGAGATTAATTATGGGTGCCCCATTTAGTACTGCAGATAGGTGAAAGTATTGTGGGTTTGATGAAACAAGCATGGAATTTGGTCCGCAGGTAGACTATGCCTCAGTGGTGATTTTTAGATTTAGGGCCATCTCAGATTCGACCTGTGACAAAAATGGCGGCCATTTTCAAGATGGCCGCCATCGCTTATTTGAAATTCTTTGATATTGTAGGTTAAATCAATTCTAGCGGTGGGAATGTTTTTCCTTTGTATTATAAATCATACATCAGTAATTTTACTGTCCACACAACAGTTGAAATGGCAAATAATTACTAGTTTGAGCTAAAAAATAAGAATTATCATTTTTACGTCATGTTACGATTTTGAAATTAGGACCACTTCGTCAAGTGCGTCAAATAACCCAGAATTATTTCTTCTGTTTTTGTAGGTAGCAGAGGTACACACAATAGCTTATTATAGTCTAATTGCAAGTCAATAGGATGGAAATTGTGTCTAAACAGTAATGAACTGTTCTCTGTGAGCCGCGTCACTCAGAGCACTGTCCACCACACTGACAAAGAGCTGTACACTGAAGAGCCGCCTTCTGGCATTTGCAGCATCCTCTGCAGCCGTTCTTGCAGCCACATCGCAAGAGTTCCCTGCAAGCTTCTGATGCTTCTGGTAGGGTCGTCCAGGTTATACTCCATCCGCCACCAGGCTTCTTGTTCCAGCCCCATTCACTTGGTGACGGAAGCTCTGGAGCAGGGGTCATCATTTGGGCCCAACAGTGACCAGCCTGGTAGACAGCTCTCTTGGTGTGTTGGATGAGTGCAGCCTGTGTAGGAGGCAGACCATCAATAGCTCTGCCTTTCTTGCTGAACAGCTGTTTCCTTGCCTGGTTCACACCCTCCTCTGTGCTGGTGCGATCGTACAGCAGGACCACAAATCGCTCCAGTGGTTGCATCCACTCGTCAATGGCACGTGGGTCTGGCATGGCACCCAAGGCGCAGAATGCTGGTGTGACGTCTCCATAGGTGGTCCAGGTGTCCCATGCAGTCTTCTTGCCCCTGCCGCCAAAACAGGACACCGTGTCACATCCAGTGAAGGCGTGGAACATCGGCAAGGCCACACATCAGTCAGGACCAAGAGCTTTAGTAATCTCATGAGCAGCGATGAACCTGAAGCTCTTCCCAGCTCCAAAGGCAATCCACAGTTCAGAGATGTTGAGGCGATTGGCTGATGCTATGGCCAGGACTACCACATCTGTATCAACTGTGCGTATTGACACTTTGCTGTACCCCTGTTGTACGGCATCCTGTAGGTGCAGGAGGATACGATTGTCAGCCTCCTCATGCGTGCATGGCGCTAGAGCTGACACGTCCTGGAGATTGGAGCAAAGAATGCCAGAGCCTTGTGTGGTGATGAGATGTTTGTTGGTGTCAATGTCTGCCACGTTAGAAGCCAGGAAGGAGAACAGCTCCGTCTTGTTGTCGTTGATGCGGAGAAACACTTGCCAGTTTCCAGGAACTGCACTTGAGGGCTCGACTCGTCTCCTAACTCCCTTTCCTCTCTTGTTGCGAGTGTCCGCCTTCAAGCTGTCTGCCATGATCAGATCTTGTCGCCAAGCTCAGTTGAGATGGCAGATCTTGTGATCTTGCAGATTTTGCATTCACATCTTGTGAATGGCAGATCTTGTCGCCAAGCTCAGTTGAGATGGCCAGCACCCGGTCATAGGAAATACTAAGTCCCAGATCATACAAACGGTCCACCAGTTCACGCTTGCGAGTCTTCGTGTGGACCATCACACCCAAGTAGATGGGCAGAGGTGTTTCCCTTCCTTGGTTGTGCCTTGTTGTACATGGGGCCTGCTGATTCTCCCGACGTCGTACCATGCTGTTGGACATCAGTAGCTGGGAAATCGTGAGCACTGGCTGGGGCATTGTTGAGGAGCTTGACTGTGCCTTGATGTTTGGCCCATTCAACACCATAGCAACTAACGCTAACAGAGACACTGGAACAGAATCTTCCTGGCTGTTGGGTTCAAAGGAACCACCAAACTGGTTTTTCATCTTGAACATGTCTCTCCTCACTATGTTCGCAGCCCTGGCAAGATGAACAGCATCACCATCAGCATCATGCTCACATGCTTTCCTCAGTGCTTGTCCAAAATCTTCGTGTGAAATGAGGACTACATCTCGGCCTTGCTTGTGAGCTTCCATGTCTGGAAAGTAGGCCAGTACTCTCTTTTTGAGGTCAGTGGAGTGGACGCGTCCTGCAACATCAGTTCCAAGTTGTTCTAGCCGTGTTGTGCACAGATCGACCAGGTCGCTGAGTTTGAAGACGGGTGCAACTAGACTGTCCATGCGAGTATATTCAATATAAGATACCAGCTCAGCAAATGCAAGGCCATGATTCATTTTGTCCACACCAGACTCTTCATATGTTTTTGTTTCTCTAGCTCTGTTGTACAAAGAGAGCAAGCATGGCAGATGGTACCGGGCTTCTTGTGCAATCAAGTCTCCTGCACTCAGTTTGGCCAGTAGGGATTTGTCCTGCAATTTCATTGCAGCCTTCCTGACATTGATATCAAGCCCAAATGTTGATGCTTTTTGAGTCAAAGACTCCCCATCTGGTGCAGGTTTGTCACAGAAGAAGCATGTTTCGGCGGAAGCACTTTTCTTACCAGCACTCTTGCAGGTGAACTTCTTTGAGCTATCAGCAGTCATCAGCAGCATCTTCTGGGGGTTTCTTACGCTTCTCTGCACGCTGTAGTTTTGTTCTGTTGTAGAGGAGCCTACATGAGTCGTGCCACTTGGCCTTTTGCCGCTGTAGTGTTTCTTCAATGCCATTCCCATCATCAAGCCTTGAAAGATTGATTGATGTGGGCAAACAGCCAATCCTGTCAAAACCTACAAGAAGCTCAGCAATTGTCTTGTACCCTGCTCCCTGTGTGGCACGTGTAGACTCGGCTGGACAGTGAAGCACCTCTGACGTGTCTTCCTGACAAAGAACGCACTTGCTCCAGTCAGTTTCTAGACCCTGTGTTGATGTCCCGGGCTGTAGGGGATCCACCACCTTGTAAACTTTGGCCATTGTCACACCTGAAAGCAGAAGAATATGGTCAAAATATGTGAAAGTGATTAAATTAGCTGGAGTCTATATTAAATGAACATCACAGTCTAACAAAAACCTGCATTCCTGAATCCAAGGCCATAATTCACAAGCCATCATGTGAGCCTTCTGGCTCCAAATAATATTAAAAATGTATTTTATTATAATTATCTTGTGACTAATACCACATCTATTGTACCCAAAACAATTACATATGCCACTAGAGTAGAAAAAACTAGAGAGAAAAAAAAAAGTAGAGGAAAAACATAAAAGAGTGCACAGAGCACCATTGCTATGGCGGATACAACATTCGAGAAGATATTTTGGCAGCCATTTTGTAAAATGGCAGGCACTCCGCTCATGGAATGAATCTGGAATGGCCCTATAGCCAAATATCTTCCCAAGCACCTTTTTTAATTGTCTGCCAAATTTCATGCTTGTTTCACCAAACCCACAATTCTTCCAAATATTTCACCTATCTGCAGTACTAATTGGAAAAAGTGACCATATAATCTTAGAAATGGAGACGAAAGAGGAAATAAAGGAGGAAGATGAATTGTACAAAAGGAGCAGAAGAGACTTTGGAAAAACTAACATGGAAGAACTGAAAAAATACTATGAATAAATTGACTGGGAAGAAATGAAAGGAGTGACACTGACCGATGTGCAAGCGAAATACAATTTCTGAGCATATATGAGCAAGGAGTTGAAAAACACATACCACTATATACACCAAGAGAAAAGGGCAAGAAAGAATGGTTTAATGGAAGATGTGAGAGGGCAAAGAGAATACAGGACAGGATAAGGCATGGAAAAAAGTAAAGAAAAATCGGACACAAAGAAAAGACTATAAACTAGCAAGAAATGAATATGTGTGCATAAGGAGAGAGGAAGATCAGAGTTATGAGAAGGATATAGTTGAAAAGTGTAAGGAAGAACCAAACTGTTCTACAGATTTATCAATGGAAGAATCAAGCATAAGGACAAATCGGAGAGACAGAAGGAAGGTAATATGATATACGAAGATCCAAAAATAATGAGTGAAATTCAAAATAAAAACTTTCAGCAAGTATTCACAAAAATATCAAAATTCATTGAACCACAAGGAATGAAAGAAGTCAGAAAGGAGTGGGGAAAAAAAAAAAAAACCCGCCATCTTTGTGATGTCGGGTGCATTGGACAACGGGCGACTGAGGCGGCCGGCTTTCGGAGGGTGGTCGGAGGAGGAGTCTACACATAATGTTAGGGAGGTACTGGTTCCCCTCCTCTTCATTAGGTCGAATCTGGTCCCCAGGTGAGGGCTCTCTGCTTCGAGATAGACACGATCCACTATAGGTCACGATCCACTATATCGCTCACTAGGGGACCTCCAGGTCCGAACTTCTGTTATCCTTTTCGGAGCGGATATTCGACCTAGCAGCCCATCTCCACTTACACCTGTCTGCCAGGTTCCTACTAGGAGTGGAGAACGAGTGGGCGATGCCTTCTCTTGCTTCAGGGATCGTCGCTGGAGTGGCAGCTTCATCTGGAGCGCCTTGCGGCTCTCTGTCGGCAGTGGGGCACTTCGAAGATGGACCTCTTCGTGTCCAACCACTCTGCCCAGCTGCAGACCTTCTTGACAAGGGAAGAACGGACCCCTGCTGGGGGCCGGATGCCCTCAAGGAGGCCTAGAACAGGTGGCGCCATGTTTACCTGTTACCGCCTCCTTGCACCAGTGTCCTCCTGAAGGTGTGCAACAAGCTGCTTTCCTACAGGGGCAAGGTGACCATGGTGGCTCCTCTCTGGCAGACGCAGCTGTGGTTCTCCGAACTAAAGGTGTGGTGTCCCTCTCCTGTTCCTTTGGGGGTGTTCTCCCTCTGCTGGAGGAGCTTCTAGCCAGGCTTCCTTTCACCTTGAAGCTACGCATCTGGAGTTTCTCCGTGCCTCTCTGTCTATCGGTCTCGGCCACAGTTGCAGAGGACATGTTAGCGGCCCTCCGTCCGTCCTCTACTAGGCAATACGAGTCCCACTGAAAGGTCTTTCAGTCTTTCCTCAGATAGAAAGGCCTCCGTGGCATCTTGGAGTCCTGGATTTCCTCTCCTTCCTGGCTCACGACAAGAGGAGGTCCTCTGCCATAATCTCCACTCACCTGACGGCTCTGGTTGACTCCCTCAAATACGGCTGGGGTATAGTCCCTGACTGACGTTCAGTGACCCTCCTGAAGAGGGTTATTCCACCAGAATCCCCCTCCCCTTTGTCCTGGCCCCTTCTGGTCCCTGGAGAAAGTCCTCTGGTACCTCTAGAGTAACCAGTTTCGGTCTGACGCTGCCGGAGATCGCCTCCATATGAAGACCTTGTTCCTGATGGCCCTGGCAACAAGATTTTGGGCATCATAGCTGAGGGCGCTGACACGTTTCCCCCAGTGGACTACATTCTCGCAGGACGGGTCTGCTGTCTCTCTCTCCCTCTCGCCCAAGGTCCTGGGTAAGAACGAGTGGGAGGACACTGGCTTCAGCCGGTTGTGGTGCCAGCTTAGAGAGAGGGGGACGCCTTCCACCCTTTGTGCCCGATTTCGGCGATTAGACGTTACTTGGCTCAGTCTGAGTAGAGGGCGGGTGACCCGATGGTGGTGTTCCGCGGCGCTGCCACGAGTCATCCCCTCTTAACCAGGGGGATTGCGGGCCGGCTCCGGGGGGTCATCGAGTCAGCTGACTCAGGTCACGCCCCTTGCGCCCATGACGTAAGGGGCGTGGCGGAATCTCTGGCCTTCCTCCCTCAGAACGCACTCATTGGAGCGGGTGCGGGAAGGGGGACAGTAGAGTACGGCCTGCTTCGTCGCTCGTTACCTCTCTCACTCCGTCATGAACTCGCCTTGTGTTGCCTAGGGTTTCCCGCCATCCGGCAGGGCAAGAGTTGTTGAAAACGAGCCTTACAATTGCGATTCCTCGTGATTCTTGTGAGTACTCTTGTTATGTTGAATAAAAAAAAAATTCGGGTTCTGTACCTTTGTCCATTCTTCCTTCTCTGAGTTGTCCAGGGTGAGGCAGGAAGTTTTTATTTTCCTATTTTGCCTATTCTGCATTTTTTTCTTTCTTTCTTTCTTTTCTTTTACATTTGTGCCTATAGCGCCTGTAGGCAGTGACCTCCAGGGGTGGGATGGTAGGCCCTGGAAGTTCACTCGAGAACTGTGATGGTTGGCCCTCGCCCGTGGTGGCGCAGGCACAATTTTTATAGTGACGCCTGTGATTATAGGCTCATGCCGCCCCCGTGTTCTCCGATGCACTCGCAATCGAAGTTAGAGTTTATGGGCAGCATGTAAATGTTTTTGGGCCACTCGACGTTGCAGAAAGATTTTAAGTGGATTTTGGTTCTCATCGAGAATCGAACTCGGGTCACCGAGAACGCAACTCGGAGATGCTAACCAATCTGCTACCATCTCCCCAAATGGTTAATGATTCTTAATGGTTTTGATTCTTGAGCAGTTGCTTTCCCTCTCCCCACGGGGGTAAGGGGCTTCTTGCCCCGTCTCCGAGTGGCAGGTAACAGTGCACTAGCTCTGGAGGGGACCTAAAATGACAGCTTGGAGGTATGAAAAGCCTATTTTTGGGTCCACGACATAGCTAGTGCAAGGCCTTCGGCCTCCCACCCTTCCTTCCCCACCAATTCTTAAGCCCCCTCTTCCCCGGGGGAGTTTCTTGGGATCGGAATGGCTGGACAGGTGGTTACCACAGGGTGAGGGGTGGCACGTGGCTGCCAGACGTGTTGTGTTTTTCCTTAGTTTGGTTCGAAAAGTTTCTAGTGCAGCTTGGTTTCTATTATAACCAGATGTGGGATAAGGTTGCCAAATTACCCAGGGATTCCCTTAGGGTCATGATCAATCTTTTCTCACTAGCAGTGCACTAGCTCTGTCGTTGACCCCAAAATAAGCTTTTTATTCTTCAAAGCCGACATTCTCTTCCTGTCTTTTCAACCACCACATTCATTTCACATCCCATTTTAGTCAAAATCACACTCATCATTTCCATTCACTCCCCGCTATACTTCTCATATTCTAATATCACATGTTCCACTGTTTCATCCTCACCCATGTCACACATCTGGCACACTGCTGCAGGATTCAGACCATCTACAGTTCCTAGCATTCACATCCATACACTGTGTCCTGGGTTGGAAGAGAAGGTCGCCACCCAGGGTTCCATCATACAAACTTTCATACGCTACTGCCTCTTTCTCCTTGTACCATTCTAATGTTTTCTTTTGCTCCATCTCATTCTTCCACTTACTCAGTCCCACATATTTCATTACTCGACTGATCTAAGTTCTACACTTATTCACATCCCACTCAAGGCCCTCTCTGTCACCGTTCATCATCTTCCATTCAACAATGTTGAACTTGATCTTGAGTTGGAAGTCACCCAGCAAAGGCTGTCGGTGAAACCTTTGGTTCGGAGTTCTCCCACACACGTACCTGTCGTAAGACGTGTGATGTCTTCAGGACTTGAGAAGTAGATGTGTATGACTTGATATATTGTGTTTAGGTTATAGGATAACACCACCTGACTTTCTCTGGGTTAAGACAATGGTCTCCAAGGCAACCTGATAGTGGTAGGTCTATAATGGTCACAGGGTGAGTCATGACATGGCCATCTGGAGTATAACAAGATAGGCATGTACTTCCTAAGCGTCAGTTGGTTACAGGGAAATATAAGGACAGAGAGATAGGAGAGGAGAGGATCTATATGCTGAGGTTGGGCGATGTGTGTGGTGTATGGGGGAAGGCGCTCAGGGCTCACTGGCGGGTGTGGTATCTAAGGTCATTAGTTTGTCATTCGTCCATGTTCGTTTATTCGGCGTGATATTTGTGTCTGGTTCCAATATACAGTAGTCCCTCACGTTTGGCAATTTAATTTGTCTAGCCAAACCAGCATCAAAAGTGAATTTCACCAGACGCGAATAGTACTTTAAATGGGAAAATTAACCATTAGTCTTTGACGAGGCCCGAGTTCACCCTTTTGACCTCCATTTTTGTACTTTAACTGCTTAAAAAGTGGAGCGCTCCCCCTTTATAGGTTTATTACATTGACGTTAATTCAAGAGGGCTCCACAATCCTGGCTATTACGCTGCCAGCACCCACAATAAGTGGGGGAAAAAATTATAAGATTAAGAAAATATGTCAGTACTAATGGGTGTAAAAGATAACAACTCGTTATCTTTATCTTAGTACACACAAACCTCGATTTCCCGGACTAATAGGGGGGAGCACTGGTCCGGGAACCGCAAAAGTCCGGGAATCGCAAGTTAAAAAAAAAAAAAAAAAAAAAAAAATACGATGCCATTACCCACCCCCGGACGTTTATCCTACTCTAGTATTTACTGTCCGGCAACCGCCAATATCAACTACCCCGCCGCGGACTTTTACTTCCGCTGAGCATGCAGCCACCTGGCGGGAGGCAGCAGAAAGTGTTCAATAGTCTCAAGAGACGTTCCTGCACCAGGGGCAGTGGGGATCAGGGGACTAACGAGGCTGTGCAGGTGAACCGTGAGTGTCGTGGTGCCCAATGTAAACAATACGATCGCTGAGCATGCTGCCACCTGGCGGGAGGCAGCAGAAAGTGTTCAATAGTCTCAGAAATGTTCTTGCACCAGGGGCAGTGGGAGTCAGGGGACTGACGGAGGCTGTGCAGGTGAACCGTGAATGTTGTGTGCCCAAATGTAAACAATACACCGCTGAGCATGCTTGCCACACCTGGCGGGAGGCAGCAGAAAGTTTTTCAATAGTCTCAAGAGACGTTCCTGCACCAGGGCAGTGGGAGTCAGGTGACTGACGGAGGCTGTGGCAGGTGAACCGTGAATGTTGTGTGCCCAAATGTAAACAATACGAACGCTGAGCATGCTGCCACCTGGCGGGAGGCGCGGACACTGACCAGGGTGACAGGAGACGCTCGGACCGCCGGACAACTTGGTCAATTTACGAACAGGACCAGGCATTTCAACGTAAAAAAATAAAAATAAAAAAAAAAAAATAAAAAAAAAAAAAAAAAATAAAAAAAAAAAAAAAAAAATTGTCAGAGACTGACATATCCCCGGACCTCGGATTTTGTCCGGCAAATCCGATATCCGGGAAATCGAGGTCCGGGAAATCGAGGTTTGTGTGTATATTGTCACTTTACTGATTCACCAGTAATTACTTCCCAACTCCTTCTTAACCTAAATCATTGAGTTATCTCTCAACTTAACCGAAAGTATACTTAATGCTAACAACATCGACACGACGCGATTATCAGCTCGTGCTCACAAACTTAACATACCTAACTCCTTCTTAACCTAAATCATTAACTAAAGTTTCCCGTCACTAATTTGCTGAGTCAAGTATCAATTCCACACACATTCAGCTATAAGACTAATCCTTAGCTGTATCCCTGGTGTTCAAACAGAGGTGTTCACAGGTGTTCCCCCACTGCTCATCCAGCCGCTCATCCAGCCGTCTTTCCACTGCTACCTTGAACCCTTATCCAGCCGTTCATCCAGCCGTCTTTCCACAGCTACCTTGAACCCTATGAATAACACCTTCCATTAGTTCTCATGTTATCACAGATAATTAATCAATGAATCTCATCTACATCTCTACCAACACCTTTTCCCTGCACGTACCTTATCCAAGGGTGAAAACCACACCTCCCTTCACGTCTCTCCACTGTGACACGTGTACCGCTAAAGACAACTAATATGGCCACTCGCCCTCCTTCTTGCCTGGCCAGCTGACGTCGCCAGCTACCGTCGGTACAAAAATATATCACAATATATTTTTATATAGTGATTCAGAACTGAGGAGTGGAGGAAAATTACTCATTTCATTACTCGACATTTATATATTACTTTACCCCCTCCCACTCAACGTAAACTCTTCGTCAGTCATGAGTCAAAAGTTTTAACCTATTTTACCGCGTTACAAAAGCAAAGACATTATGCATGTAACATTAACAGCAATACAAAAGACTACAGGAGAACCTCGTTTAACCGGCATTTAAAACAACGGCAGCCTCAAAACAACGGCACTATTCGACCCAGGCTTTTTTTTTTTTTTTTTTTTTTTCCCCCCACGGATAAACTCTGGAACTCTCTTCCTGTTTCTATTTTTCCACTTTCCTATGACTTACATCTTTTCAAAAGAAGAGTAACAAGACACCTCCCGAACTAAATTGGCTCACCCCACTTTTTTATTTTATTCTCTGACTGTCTTCTTTATAGGGACTGGCAACTAAGCGGCCTTTGTGTTACCCATTTTTGTTGTGCCCTTGGCCAGTTCCTTGTGATGGGGAAAAAAAAAAAAAAAAAAAAAAAAAAAAAAAAAAGGGATTTTGGGGGATTCCATAAGAGTAACTCTCAAAACATCGGCAAAATGAGTTATCCGGCATGCGCTCCCCCCCGAGGGTGCCGGATAAACGAGGTTCTCCTGTATATATTATAGATAACAGATGTTATTTACCATGAATTATTTAAAGTTAGGCAACGATGTATTGCATAATACTAAATAAAACAAGAGCTGGGGCAACAAGGTAGCGGTTGCTGCTGCCAAGATGGCCATCAGATGTAAACATCACCCCCCTCCCGCTGCCGCTCACCACTGTAAAACGTCTGATATCTCGGGTCTGCCGCTTCACCTGGGATACCTCGCTAGGCGACGCCCTCCGTGCCACCACCATGGGTCATTACTGCTCAGACTCCTCCCCGTACCCATGGATAAGAGAAACATCCCACTTCCTGGATGTCTTCCTCACCCGCCTGCAGGCTGCCGCTACACAACACTTACGACCCACCGCCTGCACCTCTCACCAGACCCGCACTGCCCCTGGTGCAGGAACATCCCGGAGTCGATTCAGCACTTCCTGTTCCAGTGTCCTCGCTTCCACTCCAAACTTCTACATTTTGATGAGGGAAGCTGTACTTCTTTATGTTGTTCAGGCATCTCCCTTTTCCTAAATTTTTTGTATGTCCTCTTGTGTATCGACCTTCTCTTTGTTTCCGAGTCAGTAGTCTCTCATTGTCTGTTTCTTCCATCTTAGTTATGGGCCATGAGTATTGTGTGGCCGATTCGCAGGCGGGTGAGAGCAACATCTAAGATGCGGGGTGTTTGTCTTTTCCATGGGTGCGGTGAGGAGTCTGAGCGGTAATGGCCCATGGTGGTGGCACGGAGAGTATCGCCTAGCGAGGTATCCCAAGTAAAGCAGCAGATCTGAGATATCAGACGTTTTATAGTGGTGAGCGGCAGCGGGAGGAGGGTGCTGTTTACATCTGACGGCCATCTTGGCAGCAGCAACCGTAATCTTGTTACCCCTGCTCTTGTTTTCTCTTAAACTCCAACTTTTTATCAGTGTTATGCATTACTGTTGATATTATTAGTAACATAAGTTACAAATTTGTGCTTAGTGGACTACAGCTCAACACAGATCACTCCAGGCCCCCTTAGACATATACCACTGGCCGGTATGCATTCTCTGCCTGACCTCTCATTCTCTAATATGGCCGCATTAGACGCAGGGTGAATTTTGCTTTCCTTTTTTTGGAGAAAAAAAACTGCGTCCTATGTGCCAGCAAATACGGTACATTTTACAATTTCATTATCAATTGTACTTTTCTAAAATATGCCAGATACCGGTGCTGGATACCAGAATGCCGGATAAAGAGAGGTCAACTGTAGTTGGTTCCAGTAAGATATCAGCACATGAAACTGCCTGTTGAAGCTGCTGGCATAGCCACACCTGAAATGGGGGCAGCAACCACAATGACAGATCACCCTCTGTCTAGTAAAGGCAAAGGAGCTGTCATGCTTATGTTGTTGCTCTTGGCTGTCAAGAAGGAAGAAGAGTCACTGTTTAAATCAGCACAATATCCAGTCTGTCTTGGCAAAAAGAATCCAACATGTTGGTGGCCTTTGTCATGGCTTCCCATTGTTTGTTTTTTCAGACCCCATTTGCTAACACTGGCAGACATTCACCAAGGTTATGCCAGTGTGACAGGGGCTTTACCAGTTCTGGACGGATTCCTTGGTTCTTTGCTAAAATTATATTGTTTTACTTATTATTATTATTATTGTACTTTCTTGTTAAGATCACCAGTGCATTGAGAACAGGACACCAGAGCATTAAGGCCTTTTTTGACATTTACTTGATGACCACTTACTTTCAAAATTTAGAAAACTTGGTTGACTTAATCTTTGCAAAATGCATATCTTTGAAATAATTATATTTGAGGTTTTACTGTATAGGTGTAGTCTCGATAATGATGAAATGAATGCCGTTGAAAAACCAACAAAACAACAGAAACTGTGAGTGGGGCTATAACAAACAAGGAGGATTAAGAAATGAAATGTAAGCTTTGTATGGAATGAGCCATGAATGGGCAGAGAAAATGGGAGAAAGCCTTTGAGGGAACTTTAACTCTAGTTGTATTAAAACTTGCTGTCATTATTGATAGTTATGATGAGGGATATTTTCAAGAATATCAATTATTTGCACATATAAGGGATTTCTTTAATTATGAATTTTCACAGCATCTGAGAAACTGTACAGTGGATGGCGGGACATGGGAGAGATCACCCTCCGGCAGGTGCATGCTGTGGTGGAACGTGTGCAGCAGCTGGAAGGCTCCCTCACTGCTCTCAACACCCGTATCCTTGAACTCCAATGCTCGCCATTTGCTCGTGCAAGATCTAATGACACCTTAGAAAATATGTAAGAGAATATCTCATTTATATTGTTCATGATATTTATACCAATGATATGTTTTTACTCATGAATGCTTTCCTTTTCCCATCTCTTATTTCCTTAACCCTGTGCCTTGAATCAGTTTAAAGGTTTGTGCTAATATAGAGTAATATGCTAATTGAGATTTGGACAGAATTTCCACAGTAGTGAGTTCCAGGGCTGGATCTATCAATATACTTACAGTCTCTGCCTCTCATAAACATGTTATCAAAATGAATAAGAACATATTTTTAAAAGAAAGAAGGGCTCACCATCCTTTTGATTACTTATTCCTACCGTAGATAACAGTGAAGTCGCCAGTTCTACGTTTCTTTGTTATTTGCAGACGTGTGGTGGCGTTAATACTTACATTTCTACATCCATGATTTCAGGAAAGTTAGAAGGGGCTATCTGGAAAGTCTGTGTCATTTTGTGTCTTCATCTGTGTCATATTAGGGCTATAAATGAACAAATTACAAAAATAAAACCGAGTGGCGACCTTGCTATACCTACTACAGTAAAGTCACCAGCTAGTATTTTAACCCAACAGTTGAGTCGCCACTCTGGGGAATTCAGGGAAATTAGAGGTAAAGTAAAACAAGTCTATATATATTAGCTGCGGAAGATGCTTGGATATACAATAAACCCTTCATGCTCACGGGGGTTAGGGAACAGAGACACCCGCGAGTATCGTAAATCCGCGAGCATGACATTAGTCATTCATTTACCCCAGTAATTTTTTTTTTTTTTTTTTTTTTTTTTTTTTTTTTTTTTTTTTTTTTTTTTACATCACAAGGAACTGGCCAAGAGCACAACAAAAATGGGTAACACAAAGCCCGCTTAGTTGCCAGTCCCTATAAAGAAGACAGTAAGAGAATAAAATAAAAACAGAGGGGTGAGCCAATTTAGTTCGGGAGGTGTCTTGTTACTCTTCTTTTGAAAAGCTTTAAGTCATGGGAAAGTGGAAAAATAGAAACAGGAAGAGAGTTCCAGAGTTTACCAGTGAAAGGGATGAAAGAGTAAAGATACTGATTAACTCTTGCATTAGGAAGATGGACAGAATAGGGATGAGAATGAGTAGAAAGTCTTGTGCAGCGAGGCCGCGGGAGTGGGGGAGGCATGCAGTTAGCAAGTTCAGAAGAGCAGTGAGCATGAAAATAACGGTAGAAGAGAGCAAGAGAAGCAACATTACGGCGGTGATTTAAAGATTGAAGACAGTCAGTCAGAGGAGAGGAGTTGATGAGACGAAAAGCTTTTGACTCAACCCTGTTTAGGAGAGCTGTATGAGTGGATCCTCCCCAAACATGTGAGACATACTCCATACATGGGCGGATAAGGCCCCTGTAGAGAGCAAGCAATTGGGAGGGAGGAAAAAAAAAAAATAATAATAATAATAATAATAATAATAATAATAATAATAATAATAATAAAAAAATTAAAAAAAATAAAAAAGGGGGGGGGGGGGTGAAAACCCGCGAGTAATCAAATCCGCGAGCCTTAAGCCCGCGAACATGAAGGGTTTAGTGTATACAAATTCCTCTGCCAACGTGAAAACAAATTCTATTCAAGTTTGAAAGATCTGGCAAGTCTGCGTCCTGTCCCCCGAAAAGCTACTGTTTACTGTCTGTCATTGCGTGAAGAAAAACTTGAGAAGCAAAATGCGCAACAGTTATATTTGCAGATACAAAGCATAAAACAACGCTGAAACAGGGTAGATTATACAATCATGATATAAACTACTGTGTAACATCTTCAGTGGCACATAAAAATCAGTAGTGATGCTATAATTCGTAATATTTGGCGTCTGGCGACTTCACTGCAGGTGGCGACTTCACTGTTATCTACGGTAGCTCTTTTGCACTCCAGGTACTATTTTAAATGTCAAGGAACACTGCAATTTGAAAATAAACATCCTAAGCCAAACTCTTCCTCACCTTCTACTCTGGGAGGAATGTGTCCGCATCATACAATCAATCAATCATTGGGGGCATACGCTGGGGGGCGCGTCACCTCGCCCACCCTACGACACCACTCCCGGGGGTGACAACGCGCGAGTCCCCATGCAAGCTTACTTCCCATACCGAGCAACTCTCGACAGGAAACATCAACTTGCCCCTGCCACGAGCCTTGTCGGCGCCCCCTTGGCCTCCTCCACGCCGGATTGTCTCTTAAGGCCCCCATCCACGGTACGATTGGTCGTACGATCTGATCCGACAGACCTGATCCGATGGATTTCCTACCACCCACTAACGATCCGACCGCACCTCAAGACCAGTTCAGTTGGTGATAGAAACGGTGGAGAGCGGTTCCCATGATGGGTCTATGCAACGAGGATCGAATTACTTTTGATGGAATCTGATACCACAACTGAAGAGCGTAAACATCATCCGCGTTCACACCAAATTTCACAGAGGCTATTATTTTACATACATTACATACATTACAAAAATATTTTACATATATTACAGAGGCTATTCACAGAGATTATTTTCTTAATATATTTCCGGAACACACTTCTCATATCGTTTTTTTTTTTTTACTGTTTCAACATTAGCCTCACTGTCGCTCACTGTCGCTCCTCGAGTTTCTCTACCAATAAATACTTCATAAGTTGCATTTTTCTTAAATTTATCCATTTACTCTTTGCTTTTTATTTCCCACAAACATTCAGTTTATATAATTGGATGAATTCTGTCCAAAAGTGCTTCTCATTAAAGAAACAATTCATCTTGGTAGTCCTCTCGCGACGCTGTCAGTGGCGAAACTGACGGCTGGCCTCACGATCAGCACACTCACTGTGCGATCCGGTCTGAACCGGATGATCTGTCGGATCTAAAAACCAAACACTGCTTGGTCGCCATCCGACCAGCTGTCAGTCGGTCGGACAGACCAAAATCACCCCACTCACGATCCAATCTGGTTGGATCCAACCAGATCTGTCCGATGGTCGTACGACCAGATCGCACCGTGGATGGGGGCCTTTACAGATACAACCCAATGGGAAGGATCGGTTTCAGGGTAGCGTGCCGCATGCCCATATAGTCAAAGTTGGCGATGACGGACTATGCAGGTAAAAGGCCCGATTCAGTCTCACGGTGCAATCGCTGATTTGACACGTAATCATCCCAGCTATACCCCATGATTCTGCGAAGACACTTATTACCAAAGACATCGATTTGTCTCTTCAAGTCGCTATTTAGTGTCCATGTCTCACAACCATAGAGTAAGATGGGAATCACAAGCGACTTGAAGATCCGGATCTTTGTCCTCCTGCACAGGTACCGACAACGCCAAATACTCCTGCTGAGCGAGTCCATAACACCGTGGGCTATGCCAATCCGCCGTAAAACTTCTTAACGTGACACGCCGTCATTATGGATTGTGCTACCAAGGTATGTAAAACTTTCCAAGATCTCAATCTCCTCTCCGCACGCATGAACAGACTGTACTGCTTCATCTAATAAGCCTCCAAACACCTGGACCTTGGTCTTGAGCCAGGAGACCTCAAGTCCCAAAGGATTTGCCTCCTCGTGCAGCGCCTCGAGAGCCATCACCAGGACCTCCAGCGACTCGGCAAAGATTACTGCATCATCGGCAAAAGCAAGATCAGTGATCTTGGTGTTGCCGAGGGATGCTCCACAATCACTTTGATCTACAACTTTGCCTAATACCCAGTCCATACAAGTGTTGAAAAGGGATGGGGCAAAGATGCACCCTTGTCTCACTCCTGTATCAACAGGAAAGAAGCTGGATACACCTACCCCACACTTCACAGCACTCTCAGTCCCTGAGTACAGACCAGTCATCAAACCAATAGTCCTTGCAGGAATCCCGCGAAGTCGCAGAAGATCCCAGAGTGACTCACGATGCACTGAGTCAAACGCCTTCTTGAGATCAACATAGGCTGCAAGCATCCCCTGTCGAAACTCACGTCGGCGTTCCACCAGGACACGAAGCGCTAGGATAAGGTCCGTTGTTGACTTACCTGGCATGAACTCAGACTGCTGAGATCTCTGATGCTTCAGCAGATGGCTGCGAATCCGTGTCAGGAATAGATGGGCAAGCACTTAGCCTGGCACGCTGAGCAGTGTAATGCCGCGGTAATTGTTGAAGTCCTGACGGTCCTCTTTCCCTTTCCAGATAGGGATGACCAGCCCCCTTTTCCAGTCAGGAGGAATGGTACCTGATTGCCACATGGCAGTCAGGACAGCATGCAACCCATGGATCATGGCCTCACCCCCAGCTTTGAGGAGCTCCGCACTGATATTACAGACACCAGCTGCCTTTCTACCCCTCAACTTTGCTACAGCCTCTCTGACTTTGTCAAGAGAGGGTGCGGTTTCATCAATGGGAGGATCGGCATCTACTGCCGTTGTTCCCTCAGTGGGAAGACTGACTCATTTCCTTTCATTTCAGCTGGGATACCCATACACGTGATGCGTCTCAGCACATACAAGTCTTGATTCAAGTATTGTTCGGCCGAGTGCCGAGCAAACGGTCAACTACCGAATTTATTTTTCTTCAGAACAAAGCATTCGAATACCAAACTGTTCGAGTTGGGAACCGTTCGAGTACCAAGTTCCCAGTGTATTACTAGCTCTGTGGTTTTTCCAGAGGTTCTCTCACGATAAAAATGTTTGTAGTAAAGGATTTTGGGTGTGAGATGGATACATCTCTGGAAATCTCACATCTCATCTCTTGCTAAAACAGCTTCTAAGGTGTTCTGTGGCATCTGCTTCCCTTTTTTCCTCCCCCCCAGTTGCTTGCTCTGTACACGGGCTTTATCCGCCCATGCATGGAATATGTCTCACATGTTTGGGGGGAATCCACTCATACAGATCTTAACAGGGTTGAGTCAAAAGCTTTTCTTCTCATCAACTCTACTCCTCTGACTGACTGTCTTCAATCTTTAAATCATCACCGCAATGTTGCTTCTCTTGCTATCTTCTACAGTTATTTGCATGCTCACCGGTCTTCCGAACTTGGTGACTGCATGCCTACCCCCCTCCCGCGGCTTCGCTGCACAAGACTTTCTACTCATTCTCATCCCTATTCTGTCCATCTTCCTAATGCAAGAGTTAATCAGTATCTTTACTCTTTCATCCTTTTCACTGGTAGACTCTGGAACTCTCTTCCTGTTTCTATTTTTCCACCTTCCTACGACATAAATCTTTTCAAGAGAAGAATGACAAGACACTTCCCGAACTAAATTGGCCAACCCCTCTTTTTTATTCTCTTACTGTCTTCTTTATAGGGACTGGCTTGCTGGCAACTAAGCGGGCTTTGTGTTTCCTCTTTGTTTTGTGCCCTTGGCCAGTCCTTTGAGATGCAAAAAAAAAAAAGTTGTGGAGCCATCTTGGTGAAGCATAGGAGGGAAAGACGAAGAAGTAAAATTGTTTGAGTTGTTTTGGGCTAGATGCCAGAAGTCACGAGAGGAGTTTGATTTAGAAAGATTTTGACATTTTCTTTTGATGGAGGAGTTTTTTGGTAAGTTGAAAAAAAGATTTGGCATGATTACAAACAGAAATATATAGGGCATGAGTTTCAGGAGATGCAGGCATGAGGAGTTATTACTTAGAGCTTATGTATATTTGCCCATCACTTGTATGCACCACTTGTGTTAAAAGTAGTCATATGAGACTTTGAACCCTTTCACGCCCAGAACGTAATTTTCATTGTAATATGGGTACCATTAGACAATTTTAATTAATATATATAGGAAATTTTTTACACAAGACCTGTTTAGTATCCTTGTCCAGTAGCTAATTTGGTATATTAAGTTACTTTTCGTAATTTTATGGCTAATAGCAGACAATTTTATCTAGCAAAGGAAAGATCTGGACGTGAAGGGGTTAAAGGATGGAAATAATGTTGAGAATATACAATGGCTTTTTCACTTGTCATTTACATAACTTGCTAAGTAATTTTGCAAGTGGCAACCTTCAGCACTGGCCGAGCCATGCTGCTACGCTCACATGTACCAAATAGGAACTCGTTCTGTACATTCTGTACTCCTTTCCTGTCTGTGGCCTATGAGTCCTGCAACCAGGCAGTCAGGTTCCAGCATACCGGGAGGTCAGTGCAGTGTGTTTAACATTTCTCATGGTTAGTCATTCTGGGTCCCCCCAGAATTATATTTCTGGCTGCGTCCCTGTGTAACCTCTGTTAGTTATAACAATACAGGCCCATGCTATGGTGTAGGCAGGAACTTATAATAACTCCGCAAGAAACCAAAAAGTGTTGTCAGAGATTTTGTTCAACAACCTACATTACAAAAGGCAATGGAGTTGAAATCATTACCTTATGCATATATGCATGCATATGCTTATTGCAGCAGTGTACATCTACATACAACATCATTTATGAATTAAAAACCACTAAATCCATTCCAGTATATCTGCTGGGGAGGAGTTGTACTGCACTATGCGTAGACGGAACAAGGAGCAGAGGACAACAGCTCATGACAACACTGATATGTGCAAGTTGTTGCTACAGGCTCTTAGAAAGAGAGACAGGCTACAACAGGATCTATTTAAGCATATAGAGTAAGTGACTTGCAACTTTTTAATGATAACCAGTAGGAGTTTGTATATATTGTGTTGAGCCCCTGGTTGGCCAAAAACTACTTGGGCCTGTTTCCTTTTACCCTTATACACCTAGCAGGGAATAACTATGGAATGCAATCAAAGAAGTTGTAACCTCATTATCTTAGCTGGATTAGAGGCTAGTAATCCTTCATTCCTGCAGGTGTGGATATAGTGTCTTGACCTAGTTGTAGCATATAGAGCATGAGCTTTACTTATAAGATCATGTTTTCTAATCTGCTTAAATTTAGTTTATCTTTAGATTTAAATACACTTCCATTGTAAGCATTTATTTTTTAATGAGGAAACCTTTACTTCTTTATGTTATTCAAGGATCTTCCTTTTTTCAATTTTCTCTCAAATCTCCCTAAAATAGATTAATTATAAAAGAGTCCATTTTAGCTTCTTTTCTACACTCAATAGCAGTTTTTTCGGTCAACTTCCTCCAAGTTATTTATAAGATCATACACACTAGGGTCCCACATAAAACGAGAAATTGGTCGATAAACGAGGTCGTTCTATGTGAATTCGTTCTATGTGAAACACATAACCTATGGGAAAGATTGATATTGGTCGATCGGTCCTCCCTACCGTACCCGTACATATTTACTCATTCACACCCATGCATATTAAAACATATATAAATGATAAGTTATGCATAGAAATTATGAAATGGGCATATTGTTGCTTACCTTAAATATAATAGGGATTATGACCGGGGGCGAGGGGTTACCAGGCATCTTGGAGGTCACTCATTCGTCACTGGATGACGACGCAGTGTGACCCAGAGCTTGGAGTGTGGCGAGTGAGCGTTGGCCTTGCATTTCTGCCACGTCTATCATAAATCCCTCAAACTCTGACAGGCTGGGCAGGGGTCAGGGGTTCATTTGAAGGGCCAGGCTGGGGCTCATTTGATGGGCCAGGCTGTTGCTCGTCGGCAGAGGCAGGCTGTGGTGTACTGGCAGGGGTAGCATCAGCAGGGGCAGGCTGTGGCGCATTGACAGGGCGAATGTACCGAGTCATGAGGGTCTGCCTACTTTCGTTTACTCTCTGGTTTTCGTCAGGAGCGAATTTTGGTGAGCAGGTTGCCATAAACCTGGCTTGACTCTCGCTTGCGTGCCTCGCCAGAACTGGTCTGGGCTTACCCGCTCACAGCTGATAACTTGTAAACATAACCATACCGACGATGAAAGTGTACCTTCGAATGAAAGCCATAAAAATTTTTCGATAACTGACGATTTTGTGAATGGATCACATCATTTTATATCCTTCACAAGAATGGGTTTTTTGTAATAATGGATGAGAATTGCGTGGTCTCTACCGCCGTTCCCCACCTCATGCCACCCTCACTCCATCTCCGTGGTGACACGCCGCCGCCGTGCCCCTCCTCACTCACCCTTGCCACGGCTTGCGCCAGCTGGGCAAGCCGGTATGACGGTACAGAAGATATGCCGTGCCAGTTGATCCAGCCCATGTGCAGAATTTGGTGTTTTTAAGTCTAACCTAACCTAACATAACCTAATTTACCTAACATAAAAAAACCAAAAATTCCATCCTAGAGCGTGATATTTGTTCTGAGTAACAGCCTGCGGCGTATGTTTGTTTACATCCACCAAGTTCTGCGCATGCGCTGGACCAACCAGCACGGCGGATCTTCTATACCGCCACACCAGCTAACGAAAAGTGCCTTGAGTTAACAGAAAACGCCAGCTGCCGCAAGCCTTCTTATGGCGGCTTGCTCACCAAAATTCGCCACCTTATGTGTGGGTTCGTCACTGAGGCAGAAACTACCCTACGTTTCAGGAACTACCACGTGTAGGTCTTACGGCCTCTTCTAGCTTTCTTATTTTCTTATGTTCTTATGATGTAAAAAAAGCTTGGCTTGGCGAAAAAAGCCAAGCGACTCAGACGACAGTGACGTCACAATGCGCATCTACGTCACGTCACCTGACGTTCTGTATGATATTATGGCGCTCTATATGAGAACTCCTCGGATTTGCCCTACTTTGATGGCGGAATCGTTCTATATGATCACATTCATTCCTATTGAAAATTTTGGAATTTTATTTATTAAAAAAAGTATATACAGTACTCATCAAAAGTATGCGGCGCCCTGGTCCCGCCCCCGCACAATAAACAATACATAAGGAAATTTATAGAAAATAATGTACAGTATTATAATTATTTTTTAATACTTGGTTGGGTGGCCTTTTCTCTTCTTCACGGCTTGGAGACGTCGGGGTAGTGAAAGAGCTAAGTTTCTTAGGTGTTCAGGTGAGATGTTTGCCCAGGACTCACGGATGGCCTTTTCGAGCTTGGGTATGGAGCTGACGTCTTTCCCCTGCAGATCCTTCTTGACCATGTGCCAGAGGTTCTAAATTGGGTTGAGGTCCGGGCTGTTACCTAGCCAATCCTTTATGAAGGGTACCATGCAGTCATCAAGCCACTGAGTGACAGATTTGGCAGTGTGAGCAGGAGCACCGTCCTGTTGAAACACACTGGCACGTGTGAGCTTGAAAGAATCTGGCAAATGTTCACAAAGCAGCTCCAGGTAAACAGCTTGATTCACTTTAAGGTTTTTAGGAAGCACAACAAGCTTGCCTAAACCTCTGCCAGAGAAACAACCCCACACCATAAGTGAATCTGGGTGTTTTACGGTGCTCTCCACATACCGTAAGTCGAGGGGGTCACTGCCTGGCCGACGGTACACTCAAGCTCCTCGGTTACATGTCACAGTAAATGTTGCCTCATCAGACCACAACACTGACAACCAGTCATCATCAGTCCAAGCAAGATATTTCTTGGTGAAGGAGACCCTGCGAGCTCTCTGCGCATGTGCAAGAAGTGGCTTCTTCAGTGGCTTGTGGCTAGTATAACCCAACTCGTGCACTCGGCGAGATACGGTACGCACAGACACTGCACCAAACACTTCAGGGTTGTTTTCCTTCAATACCCTTGCTGTAACGCGAGGGGTACTCTCCAACGAACATTTTAGAACGTTCACAGACCTTTGAGAAATCTTCCTGGGACGACCAGGCCGAAGTTTCTGTGATGGCGTTTCACCGCTGTTTTCCTCTCTGAAAAGCGCCAAGTACTTCCTCACTGTTGACTTAGCCACACACAACAACTCACTTATTTCTTTTGATTGGTGGCCTGCATCCTTTAAACCAATGATCTGAGCAATGGTTTCTTTACTTAGTTCCTTGGTAAAAAGTGCCATAATAAAAATACAATACCACAATCACCACTGATAAGTGCAAAACACAAGGCAGGGTCGCGGGGCAAGACACGGCAGACCACAGCTCACTCTGAAAGCCTGGAGGCTACTGGCGCCTCGCCTTGAGGCGGGTGTCGACGCCTCAAGGTTGCCGTGATGTCATCTTCGCGCCGCATACTTCTGTCTAAAATCTTTCACCCGCAAGATCATCATTCTTTCTTTGCCATAAGTATGCAGCGCCTCGAGCAAGGCGCCGCATACTTTTGACGAGTACTGTATATATTATTTTTTAATTTAATATTTTAGGTCGTTCGCTCTATAGGGGAAACGCTCTATGCGAACACGTTTTATGCGGGACCCTAGTGTACAGTGTTCTCTTGCATCTGGTGAGATATTGGGCCCAAAAAAGTACAGTAAAACCTCTTTAAGTCTGAACAATATGGGCTCCACCCCCTTCTGACTTATCAAATTTTATGACTTACCGGAAATCCCCCCCCCCCCCCCCCCCCCGGAAAATAAATGCATAAAAAATACAGAAAATTTGAATAAAAAATACATGTAATAAAACATGAAAAATGAGTTTGTTTATACAATCCCGAGCATGATTGCACTCTCTGAGGGTGTGAGCGCCTCGTGTTTATGCAACTCTAGGTGTTTCTACCTGAGTTTGGCGTGATTATACTGGACAGGCGTGGCTGTAGCATAAATTCTAACCACTCAACCGCGAAACTTCATGTGTAGAGCCGCACAACTTGAAATGGGGAAAATTTAGAGGTACCGCGTGTTAGGTATATTCAATCACTGAGCGTGGGCTAGTATTTCCTCTATCATATGTGCTGGCACAACCACACAACCACATAAACACAAAAATACACCAGAATTTAATACCTGTTCAGCAGGCTCCAGTCCAGTGATCAAGCAGCTTCACTCCATAGTAGGGACACGGCCAACCCAGAAACCACTTCCAGCAATCGACAATGAACAAGCCCTCAACACCACTTGGGGAGGCGGTAGAAGAGTGGTTAGCGTCTCCGACTGGCGTTCTCGGTGACCCGAGTTCGATCCTCGACGAAAACCAAAACCTTTCTGTACCGTCGAGTGGCCTAAGAACACCCACATGCCCTGCCCATTAAATCTACCTTCGATTGCGAGTGCATCAGAGGACACGGGGGCGGCATGAGCCTCTAATCACAGGCGTCACTATAAAAATCCTGCCTGCGCCACCACGGAAAAAAAAAAAAAACCACTTAGACTTCCCTCTTACAGACAACAGACCAACCCTTTTATTCAGTCTCCCACACATCAACTCCGAACCTGCGTACCAAAACTACTGTCTTGTGACATCATCGCAGGAAACCTTTACAACTATGTTGGACTACAGAACCATGCAAAATCATGCCTTAAATTATATCTGCATACCTTTGTAGCAGCAATGCTCCTTGAATATACTTGTATAGTTTGAACCCTTATTTTGTTTTATAAACTGATAGTTTAATTATCTTCAGTAGGCCTTTAGTACAGCAATTACTAATAGCTCTTCACACCACGAAACCTTTTCTTCGCGAACGAAGACTCCATGAAACTTGGTGCACCCCTGTACATATATATATATGTATATATATATATATATTATATTAATAAAAGCGAAAGTGTGTGTGTGTGTATGTCTGTGTGTGTGTGTGTGTGTGTGGTATAGGTTCCGCCCCCCGTGGCGGAATCCCATCATATACCACATTTTTGGAACCAGGTTGACCAGGGGAAAGTTTTAAGCCCACTTAGGAGATGATCTGATCACTTTTTTTTCTTTTTTTTTTTTTTAGCAGCCTATTAGCGATAATTGTGAAAAAAAAGTGGGTTGCGAGAATTGAGGAAGCCTTGATGTAGGGTGATGGGTAATGGGTGAGTGAATGGGTGGGGGGTGGGGTGATGGGTGAGTGAATGGGTGGAGGGTGGGGTGATGGGTGAGTGAATGGGTGGGGGGTGAGGGAATAGATGGGGGGTGATGGGTAATGGGTGAGTGAATGGGTGTGTGGTGATGGGTAATGGGTGGGGGGTGATGGGTAATGGGTGAGTGAATGGGTGGGGGGTGATGGGTAATGGGTGAGTGAATGGGTTGGGGGTGATGTGAATGGGTTGGCGTTAATACATACATTTCTACATCCATGATTTCAGGAAAGTTAGAAGGGCCTATCTGGAGAGTCTGTGTTTGGTGGGCCTTCGGCCCACCAAACACAGGTGGTGGGCCGAAGGCCCACCAATAGCCCTCCGCAGGAGCTAGCCAAAAAGTCCGCCCGGAGGGCGGCTTTGCGGCTAGTATAATAATATAAGCGGAAGTGTGTGTGTCTGTGTGTGTGTGGTATAGGTTCCGCCCCCCGTGGCGGAATCCCATCATATACCACATTTTTGGAACCAGGTTGACCAGGGGAAGGTTTTAAGCCCACTTATGAGATGATCCGATCACTTTTTTTTTCTTTTCTTTTTTAGCAGCCTATTAGCGATAATTGTGAAGAAAAAAAAGTGGGTTGCGAGAATTGAGGAAACCTTGATGTAGGGTGATGGGTAATGGGTGAGTGAATGGGTGGGGTGATGGGTAATGGGTGATGGGTGAGTGAATGGGTGGGGGGTGATGGGTGATGGGTGAGGGAATAGATGGGGGGTGATGGGTAATGGGTGTGTGGTGATGGGTAATGGGTGAGTGAATGGGTGGGAGGTGATGGATAATGGGTGAGTGAATGGGTGGGGGGTGATGGGTAATGGGTGAGTGAATGGGTTGGGGGTGATGTGAATGGGTTGGCGTTAATACATACATTTCTACATCCATGATTTAAGGAAAGTTAGAATGGGCTATCTGGAGAGTCTGTGTTTGGTGGGCCTTTGGCCCACCAAACACAGAAGATCCCATGCAGAAGATCGACACCCATGACAGAAGATCGACAGCAGAGAGATTCCACTCCCTGCCAACTGGAAGCAGTTCATGGACTTACCAGGAAAAAAGGCAAATCTTACCAAGTTTCTCAGCGATCAAATGATGTTGGAGGCAAAAAAGAGCCAACCCACTTGTGAGTTGATCACTGCAGGCGGGTTTGAGGAAGAAACCAAAGTAGCATCGTCACAGGGGTCTGATGTTGAACAGCTGCAATCATCTCACGAGGAGGCCGATACACGTATAATATTGCATGCCAAGGCGGCCTATATGGATGGATACGAACGGATCATAGTCTCATACGGGGACACCGACGTATTGCTACTGCTCACACACTTCGCGGGACAATTAAGTGGAGAGCTCTGGATGAGAACTGGCACAAGGCAGGAACGGCGTTATGTGGCTGTGCACGACATACAGTTGACACCGACCATGCAGTGTAACATCTTGGTGTACTATGCGGTTACAGGATGTGACACAGTCAGTCAACCAAGTGGACACGGGAAAAAGACGACATGGAAGGTATTCCAGCAACACGGAGCATTGCTTGATGACCTCGGACATGGCACGCTGTCAGAATCCACCATACGGAGTGTGGAAGAGTTCTTCTGCCGCATTTACTCACCAGCTTCGGACGAAATTAACATCAACGATGTGCGATACCGCATGTTTCAAAAGGACACCAAAGACCAAGAAAAGCTTCCGCCAAGTCGAAAATGTCTTGAACAACACATCAAACGTGCACACCACCAGGCTCAGGTGTGGTTCCAGGCAGATGTACCAATCCCTGAAATTGAGTCGCCCATTGGAAGTGGATGGTACGAGGATGCTACGAGGAGACTACACCCACACGTCAGTGTGGACGATCCTCTGCCAAACGAGTTCACAGACATAGTCTGCTGCAAGTGTAAAAATTGTGCAACTTCCAGATGCTCTTGTAGGGCCAAGAACTTGAGGTGCATAGCTGCATGTACCTGTAATAACGAAGTGTGTCACAACCCATACAGTGTGGCAATTGAAACGGACT
Organism: Chionoecetes opilio; assembly: GCA_016584305.1. NCBI lineage: Eukaryota > Metazoa > Arthropoda > Malacostraca > Decapoda > Majidae > Chionoecetes > Chionoecetes opilio. Next base: position 69,496 of record JACEEZ010006650.1, read on the forward strand.
CTGAGTGACTTAAACACGACATTCTTTCATTTAATTTCATGTACATGTAAACTTGCATATATGCAGTGATGCGCCTTTTTCGTCCATCGTTTACTGTTGCGTTACTTAAATTTTCACTAGATGTATGTTATGTTTGTAATAAGTAATTAAATCTACTCATTATTATAGCATTAACCAATATTTTTACAATATGGCTTGTTATTCTGCTCATTTTGATACCAAAATAAAGTTTGTAACTGCATTATTGGTAATTTTATTGACATTTTTGTATTTTCGAGAAAATCTGATATTTCGCGATTGACCTCTTTCACAAAATAACCCACTGTGAGGTCCCAAATCAAAATATCAAGTGTCATCCAGGCTAATATTGCTCAGGAGGTGTCATGGTTCAGTCCTAGTATGGGTGATAGCTTGTAACAAACCGTTACCCCACATGTGATTTCTGGGCCCCTTTTCACATAATATTCCTAGTCTAAAAGATTGTGAACCTGTATAAGTAAATCGTTATGTTGGCTGGCTGAACATGTAGGCTACATGCAGGTCGGACAGCGGGGGTGAAAACAAACCTGCCTGCGGCGGTGTGCAGCTGCGTGCCTGCCAGCTGGTGTGCCGAGCAGCTGAGTCTGGCTTCGTTGTCCTGAGTGTAAACACCTCTCACGTCCTCCCGTGCCTCACTACGTTGCCTGCCTCCTGTGCATCACCATGTATTATTTGAATTTTCCTGTATACGTGTAGTATTTGTGATGGCTGCATGCACGTAAGTATACAAGCTTTCATCTAATGTAACAAAGTTCTTATACACGGAATGGCTGTTGGCGCCAATCTGCCGAGGCGGAAAGGCTCCCGCCAGTACCGTAGTAAATAGCACAGCGTGAAGACAGATTAGTTAATTTTAATGTCTTATGGTATTTGAAATACTTGTAACAGATAAGTACTGCGGTTACATCATATAAGAGGCTGAACTGAATAGCTACCTAAGCTAACCTCCTAAAACATTAGTCTTGGAAGACGCACGAGTATTTTTCAGGGTATTTTTGGGGGGAAAAAGTGCGTCTTATAAGCCGTAAAATACGGTACTCCTTTCCTATCCTTACTTGCATCAACATTGAATGTCACAGCATATTCTCTGAGTTTGTCCTTAGACTTGCGAATATCACTCATTGTTTGATTCTTTACACCATACTCGTCACACACCCGGGCAACAGAAAACCAGATTCCACCTTCTTAATAATTTTTTATTTCTCTGCAATACAGTAAACCCTCTCTTATTCGGACTAATTGGGCCAAGGATTGGTACGAGTAATGCAAGGATCCAAATAGTACAGGGATAAAATAATAATAAAAAAAATATAATAAAAAAAACATTCTAGGTGAATATAGAAAATTTCTAAGTCATGCAAATATCAATAAACATAAGATAAATCATGTAAATAAATAAATCTACAGTAAAAATACACAATACAGTACTGTACAGGAGTAGTGTACAGTACTATCAGTCCTACGTCTGGCAGCGGCAGCCAGCATGATGGCGGAAATTTCCTCCTCCTTGGTGTTGTCTGTAGGGCTGCGAGGACCCCTTGAGGAGCCCTATGATCCCTGGTGATATCCTATGATGCTATCATAAGCGTGGTAGCTGACCTGTCTTCTTCATAGTCCAGCAGCCAGGGGGAGGAACCTTGGAATTTGTGGTGCATAATTGTTCTCTGCGGATTTTGATCACTGAGTGTGCCATTGATAAGAATGCGTCGGGTGCAATTATGGCACCCTTGAGCATTTTGAGAAATTCAAGATGGCGGCTAATATACATAATGCACCAACGCAGTAATGGTTTTATATTGATAACTTCCTTAATATTTGACTTACAACAGTCATTTTGGTGTCTAACCATAGGTTTTTGTGGTCAAGGAATCCAATAACACCAATGAAATTACAATAGACACTTTTATTTATACGGTCTGAAAAATAGACGGTCTGTTAAACTAATAATACATAACAAAAAATAAGATTAAACCATCCAATTAGACTGGGAAAAGTACAATAACAATATTTCTGAATACCCAATCTAAGATGGCCGCAAAAATGGGTAGCGTATACATTAACATATTTACAGAGAATAATCAGCTTTATATCCACAGAATTTCATGAATCCAAGGGATTAAGCTAATCTATTCCCACTAGAACATAACAAAATACACAAGTGTCTTAGAGACGAGATCTATTGCAGTAGCGTCCAATGAGGAAACTCTCATATAATCAAACACATCAGTCATCACTGTCATCCTCATCATTACTTTCATCTTCATCCGAGTCATTGGCATCCTCTCTATCCGTTGTTTCAGCCATGTCCAGCGATTCTGACATGTTCTTATTTCTGCTCGACAGCGACAAAAAGCAGAACAGGACATCTGACCAGCCACACATCCACACCTCTCAGTTGAGCATGGTGTTTCGCTTGAGCAGCCACATTGGATCAGCTTCATAACAGCTGCTGGAGCAATTACCGTTTGTGGTGGGAGGGTCACTGGCATTAATACACCGAAATCGTCATCAGATACCCAGCCGTTCTCCAGAGGGTCCATATCTGGTGCCTTGCCAGTCAGTGCCGACCTCCAAATGCATGCTTGAAAATGTGCCCTTTTCACGTTCTCGACGTTCACATTGGTGAACTGACGCAGCACTTTCTCTGCCCATGCTGGAGATCCAATGTCTGTATCAGATATCTGACATGCTGTCGTTTGGTCCAACTTTCTCTCCACAGCATGCTGCAATAAACTGGGTTGCTTCTCGAATTATTGTCTCGTGTTGGGCTTCAGGTTGTCCTATGCTGTCCAGTTTATATCCTGCCTTTAGGACTTTTACTGCTTTGATTTTTCCAATTCCAAAATAGCAACCAACTGTGTCGCATCCTGTCAACACATGTGCTGCCAGCAGCTGTGGGACAATAGCCTATTGTTTTATTACGGTGTCTCCAATGTTCACTGAAGTCCTTTCAGGAGAAGTCGGTTCCATGACAAGGCATGCAGAGAGTTGACAGTAGTGGTAGTAATGTACAAGCAATACAAACACGTCTGTGTCATCTGAGATTACTTTAATAGTCTTTCTGGTGTAAGAAACAAACTGGACAACCTGGTGTGGAATGATGACGTCTGCTTCCTCATGGTTAGTTTGCAAATCTGATCTCTCCACTCGTACACCTTGCCAGACTTCAACAGGAGTATCAGCTTTCCCTGTGACAACAAGTCTGTTTGGTAACCGGAGTCCTTGCGTTCTATCTAGAAGTTCCTCAGTGATCATCTCAATGAGCTGCTCCTTGTTGTGTGTGTGCCACATTGAGAACAACGTCTCGGGAGGGAATTGGCGTTGTCAGCGTAATGACATGTTCCTTGCAATGCTGCACTCCAGCAGATCGTGCAGCCCTTGTGCTGCTCTTGATGCTTTTCTTGTGATATTTGTCAAACACTACAAATACATTGCTCGAAGCGGTCATCTTGGAAAGCACATAATCTACAAAGGCATTCACATAATCATTGACGACTCCCTTCGTTGGCCAGTGAACTATCCACATTGCTGCACATCCATCTATATATATTGCATCTGTGTGGCTTGTGAATGTCCTGGAGGAATGTTCCACTTGGAGAGTCTTCTTGAGCGTAGCTTTGGCTTTAGCTATTCTCATTTCAGGTTGGTCCTTTGTGCCATCAAAGAGCGACGTTGGAAGAGGTGCCAGCTCATATCCCATGACTGAATTTACATCAATGTCTCGATACTGTATTAATATCATCAGCCTTGAGAAGATTAGTTCACAGTCCATCTGTCCCTTTTTATCAATGGTATGTGTTCTCTTTGCTTGATTTCCGACCATGGTTTTGACTCGGTTTACAATCGGCTTGTGGAATCCTTCTGGCCAACTTGATTCAAATGCTTGTCTTTGCTGGATTCCAATGGTCCGGGCATTTTCCACATTCACTGTCTCTGGATTCCAAAAAATTTTAAATTCTCATTCCATACAAAATAGAAGCCCCTTAATAGAAAACTACATAAGATAACAAAATTACTAAAACACCCCAGTGTAAGCCTTAAAAATTACCGTTGCATTGCACAGTATATCACTAAATATCAACACTAATTTATAGAAACAACAGACAAACAACAATTCGATACTAAAACAAAATTGCCGCTGTTTTTTTTGGCTTACCCATGTCCACATTTATGACGCGGCAGCATGTAAATATGTATCAGTAAAAGGAAAAGGCCAAAGTCAGCTCGTCGAATTTCATTTTCACGCCAAAAATTGTGACATTTTGACCTCCTATGACCTTATTGTTGACGAAATTCATATATCATTAGTTTTAGGTGATAAAGCTAATCAATACGAACATTTTGGTAGTAAAAACATTGTCAAAGGTCTGTACATGGGTGATCTATGCCCATTTATTATTACCCCTACCTCAAATTTTCAGTCCCAAACAGTGATTCCCATTCCTATCTTCAGTCGTCATTTTTGCAAAATGCTCAAGGATGCAAAAGTTGCACCCGACAGATTCCAAAACTAGAGGTTTCAGGCTATCAAAATCCGCAAAGAACAATTATGCACCACAAATTCAAAGGTTCGGCCTAAATATGGGGTTTGGCCACCAGACTATCAGGAAGGCACAGGTGAGGCGGATGACAGCGTGTTGTCCTGAGAGGTAGGCAGGGCACCAGGCGGGGCAGGTCGCTCGCCAGCAGGGTGGGCAGGGTTTTACGTCATTACTAGTTATTATACATCGTAGTGATTACAGCGAGCTGTTATATACACGCATCATTATTTGGGTCAGTGTAGTACCGCGTGTCACCTTAAATAAGGGTTATTTAAAGGTGTTGAGGTGGCGGGGTAGCCAGTGACGGGGAAACATTCTTGCCACGGCCACCTCGTAACACTAATGGAAAAAGTGTCCTTGTGACATGACCTTTAAAGGCCGTAAAACGTCTTGTTGACTTGTGATTGGTCGAGAAGTTATAGAAACAGTTTGTCATTGGCTGGTGACTGATGACAAGTTTGATGACGTCATTACTCGTCCAAGCCAGTCAGGGCCTTCCTACCTGTTAACTACCTAACGAGGGAGGCTTGCTGGGTACGGTAGTAAGGGCAGGTAGTATCTAGGCGATGGGAGAGCGGGTGGTAGCTGGAGATACGACCTCCGTTGCTGGATCTGGGTCCAAGGCTCAATGGCCTCAGATCACTCGCCAATACAACATTGGACACAACAAAGAAACCACAATTACAGTATACAAAGTATATGCTCAGTGATGGATCATAAATGCTCTGCCTGGGCCTCTAACCTCACTGACTCACATCATGACACCCTACCTACCCCTAAAAAAAAGAAGTAAAAGTTAAAAAAAAAAAAAAAAAAAAAAAAAAAGGATGAGTAGGAGGTCCGAATAATGTCGAAGTCCGAATAATGAAGGTCCAAATACGAGAGGGTTTACTGTACTTAGATTCACATGCTTTCTTTTACCATTTCCCTTCTCTTTCGATGCCATAATGACTTCACTGCACTGAACAAGTCTAAATAAGCATGAAAAACACTGAAAAACAGGCGAATACACGGCTAGTCTTTCGGCGAACACAGCTTAATCCGGGAATCCTATCCCTGGATATTTTTTACCCAACACGCCGTCGCTGCGTGACTGTCACGTGGTGCATGGAGATAGGAGTCTGTCCCACCCAGTAGTCCTCAGTGTGTGTCAGGACCTTGTAATGAGAGGTGCTGTTCTCTTGTGTCTCTATTAGTGTTAGCTCTGGAGTCTATTTTGGGTGAATTTCTCCCGCTGTTAGGAACAACGTAGTAGTGTCACAGTGCCGATTATATACATGCATATTAATCGATGAATGAGGCCGTGGAGGTATTGGTGGTCCAGTACGAGGCTGAAGGGACCCACGAGTGTGATTGATAAGTATAAAGTCATTCTGATCACTAGTAACCTGTCTCTGGAATTTATATTACAAAAGTAAGGAAAACAAGCACTTTTTTCTGTTGTTTTCTACAGTCCTACCTCAGTAATAAAATGTCAGTTTAGGTTTTTACAGTAAAATAAAGTTATAGAGTTATATTTGTTCACTGCATTGTCTGATATAATAAAAAATTATTAGAAATAATGTTTATTACATCCTAAATATTGGGTATATTCCACCCGAGGATAGTGAGAAGCAACATTCCCCAGGATTAGGGTTCCAGGGTTAAACTGACTTTGTAAACATGCGCTCTGACTGTCATAAACATGTACCATGTGCTTCGACTGGCGGACACTTAAAGGCGCCGTCACACTAGCACTTTTTCCATCGATGTCAGACGATGAGTCTGACGAGTTCTGACGAGCATTCCATGAACGCATCCATGCACGTTTTTAGCTAGTTATGCTTGCCTGCGATTTATAATATACATAAATAAGTGTATATCAGCGATAGCCTGCCTGGGTGTCAGAGCGATGTTTGTTTACAATCGACGAAAACAGTGCAGGCGAACAGCTGTATGTGTATTTACCTAGTTGTAACATACAGGAAAAGAGCTATGCTCGTACTGTCCCGTCTCCAAATCTACTATTATCCAGTTTGCCTATGAAGTCCTGAATACTTCTTGCATTAATCACTTTTGCATCAAGGTTGTTCCAGGCTTCTATGCTTCTATACGGGAAGCTGTATTTTTTTATGTCCCTCTTGCATGTTGTCCTTTTCAATTTCTTCTCATGACCTCTTGCACTTCTATCGTCCCACACAAACAGATCTTCTCTATCAATTTTTTCCAGACCCATTGATGCTATAAAATCTCCCCTTTCTCTTCTTTTCTCAAGAGTTGGGAGTTTTAGTCTTGAAAGTCTTTCCTCATATGGTAAATCTCTCAGGCTTGGAGCCATTTTTGTGGCTGCTCTTTGTATTCTCTCAATCTTCCTTATATCCTTCTTTTTATGTGACCAAATAAATCACTGCCGCATATTCCAACCTTGGTCGAATCAAAGATGTTATCAATTTCTTAATCATCTCTTCATCCAGATATTTGAATGCCATTCTTATATTCCTCAGCAACTGATATGTATCTCCTGTGATCTTGTTTATATGCTTCTCAGGTGACAAATTGTCCGTAATCCATACTCCCAGATCTTTTTTGACCTTTGTTTTGATTATCCATTCATTTCCCATCGAATACTTTCCTCTCTGTCTCTTTTTGCTACTGCCCACTTCCATCACTTTACACTTTCTAGCATTAAACTCCATTTCCCATAGTTGACTCCATCTGCAAATCTTATCTAGATCCTTTTGTAAATCCTCACAGTCCTCTTTACTTTCTACTTTTTTTAGTAATTTAGCATCATCAGCGAATAAATTCATATAACTGTTCACTCCCTCTGTCATATCATTTACATAGACCAAGAACATCACTGGGGCCAATACTGATCCTTGAGGAACTCCACTTATCACACTGCACCATTCTGACTTCTGATCTTTTATTACTGTTCTCATCTCTCTGTTGCCCAAAAAGTCTTCCATCCACTTCAGCAAACCACCCTTCAATCCTCCTACATGTTCTAGCTTCCAGAGCAGTCTCTTGTGAGGTACTTTGTCAAATGCCTTCTTTAGGTCCAAGTATATGCAATTGACCCACCCCTCTCTTTCCTGTGTCACATCGATCACCCGAGTAAAAGCTTAATAAATTCGTTGTACATGACATTCCTCCTCTAAATCCAAACTGGCCACCTGCGAGTGTGTTTGTCTCTTCCAAATATTTCAACCATCTGTCCTTCACAATTTTTTCACACATTTTTGCCACTACACTTGTTAATGATACTGGCCTGTAATTTAATGGTTCTTCTTTGTCTCCTCCTTTGTGAATTGGCACAAAATTTGCTCTTTTCCAATCAAGTGGGACTCTGCTCTCCTTGAGTGAACTCTCAATTACACTATGTAACTTTCCTGCTAGTTGGTTACTGCACTCTTTCATTATCCAGTTCGACACTCCATCTGGACCCGGGGCTTTTCTCACATCTTGGCTTTCCATTAGCCTTTTTACTTCTATTACGTCTACTTTTATGTCTTCCATTATATTTTCTTTTGCTATTATATTTTTCGTTTTAAATTCACTTTCTCTTGTAAATACAGTTTGTAAGCACTTATTCATCACCTCAGCCTGTTGTAATGCATCTTCGTACACAATGCCTTCTACCTTCAGCTTATCTATTCCTTCCTTGTTTTTCATTTTTCCATTAATATATCTATAGAAAAGTTTCGGTTCGTTCTTATTACATTTTTATATTATATTCCTCTCATAGTTACTTTCTTTTTCTCTTCGGATTCTTACATATTCATTTCTAGTTGTTTTGTACTTCTCCCAAAGGTTGATACCTCCTTTTTTCCTCCAACTATTCCATGTTTTTTCTCTTTCTAGTCTTGCTAATTCACATTTTCTGTTAAACCATTCATTCTTTTTCTTTTCTCTGATAACTATCCTTGGAACATAACTATTTATTCCTTCGGTGTAAATTCGGATGAACTCATCCCATTTTTTCTGGGTACTCCTTGCTGCATGAAAATTATTCCAGTCTGTCTCTCCGAAGAATGTTCTTAATCCGTCAAAGTCTGCTTTTCCATAATTGTATCTTCCTTTCTTGTGTTCTTCTCTTCTCCCCTCTTTTTTGCTATCATTTATTTCAAATTCAATAAGTACATGGTCACTCTTTCCAAGTGGGCACAAATAATTTACTTTACTAATTACTTCCAATTCTTTCGTCAATAGTAGATCTAGTCTTGATGGTTCTTCGCTACCTCTGAATCTTGTGTTCTCTTTAATCCACTGAGTCATGATGTTATTCATTACCAAATCCAACAATGTACCACCCCATGAGTCTTCTCCTCCTTCCGTATACCATTCTTCCCAGCAAACTTCTTTGCAGGTAAAATCTCCCATCATAATTATGTTCACACAATTTTCCATCGTTTTCTTTAAACATTTGCTTGTGTCTCTTATCATGTCTCCATACTCTTCTCTCCACCAGGAATTTGTCTTAGGTGGAACGTATACGAGTACAAAGTCTCTTATTCTTCCTTTTTTCATCACCAACTCTACCTTCAACACCTCTGCCATACCTTCTCCTTTTTCCACATTTCCTACTACCACATCCTTTCTTGTTAACACCATTACACCACCTCCCTTTTTCTGATTTCTGTTTCGCCTCCATACATTATATTGACCCTCCCCAACTGGCACATCCTCAGAATCACTCGGCTTCGTTTCTACTAAGCCCAATATATCTGGTTTCTTAGCTCTCAGGTAATCGTTTACTTCTGTTAATGTTGACACTAGCCCATTTATATTTGTGTACGATACCCGCCATCCTTTTTCATTTTCCTTTGAACTGTCTTCTCTTACTCTTTCTTTTTTAGATACCACATCTCAGTTTTTGGTCTAAAACTCTCCAATAGAATTTCTGTTTTTCCTCCTCAGTTCTCAATTCGTTTTTTTCTTTGGCTTCTTTAAACAGTACATTCAATCTAGCTCTTTCTTCCTCATTCATATCTTTTCTTATCCATATTTTCTTATATTCTTCTGTCTTTGCCAGTTTCCATGCCTTAAACAATATATCTGTGCTGTATTTTGTGACCTAAACTTAACTTTTAAGGGGCGGGCCCCTCCTTCCTCATATTTCCCTAACCTATGTATCTCTTCTATTTCTTCTTCTATCCTTGTATTTTCTTCTACTACTTTAAATATTTCTTTTGACACTTTCTTTTCTTCCTCTGCTCTTATGTTTTTCTTGGGCAGCACTTTTTCTTTGAGACCAAAAATGAAGACACATTTCTTTTTGTCCACCGTATCACTAACTAAATTTTCCTTTTGTTTGATTACTTTGACTACTTCTTTGGTCAGATTTTTCTTTTCATTTTCTTGATCTTCTATTATCTGACAAACTTTCATGGTCTTTTTCTTTTTCTATCTTCCATGTCTTTCTTTCATCTTTCATTTCCTCTTGTGTCATTTTCCATTTCTTATGTACTGCATTAATTTCTGCATGCATTTTCACTACCTTTTCGTCGTCTTGTTTACCATTTAATTCGTCCACTCTATTTTTTTAAATAGTATTATCTTTTTCCAGTGCGAACACTTTCTTTTCCATCTTATCTAATTTATCCATTAATTCGTGTACCACACTTTCTAGCATTAATGCTCGTATTCGTAGTCACATACCATGATTGCTCGTGGTAATTGCTATGATTTTGTTCCATTTCTACTCAGTCAAAATGATTCACTTGATCTTGTAGCTGCCATGGAAAGTACTAGAGCAATCATACAGTACTCCTATTGCAATCACAACAGAGCTGGCATGACATATTGATTTAATTAGGACAAGACAAAAAGTGAGCAATGACCACGTACAATGATGGTATGTGACTACGAATACGGGCATAAGACTCTTGTTTGGTTCATTTTCAGCCCTAATATGTCTTTTTCTTTGGTATCAAAACCGACGAAAGGTGTTTTGGCGGGATCTTCCATCCTTGTTTACTTTTTTTCACTTCTTATTTTTTCACTTTTTAGGCTAATCATATGGGGATGGGACTATCTAACTGCATAGCTCTCACCTGTAAGTATTCAAGGTCTTTTTGGGTCCTCTGCGTCCTTGTTTGGCCACAGCAGCCAGTCACAATAGCCAGTTGTGTTAGGAGCCTTCTTGAGCGCGTCTGTTACACACAGTTGACAGCTGTGTGTATGACGGTTTGCAGTCTCCCGGGGTGCTGGCTTCTGCCAACACTAGAGGATGAAGAGGAGGAGAGGAAAGGAGCTACGAAGTGATATTAAGCGAAAGAGGTCACAAGAGTAAGAACTCAATAAATTTTAATACTAATATCCACCATTTTAACCCACATACACACCTTCTACAACTAAATCACTAGCAACACAGGCTCCCTCCTTATATATCTTAATATCTGATATGTTAAAACTCCTTTAAAACCAAACATTCCAAAATAAAATGAAAAAATTATGTTGAGTTGACGATTCGAGCGGCAATAAGCGGTCTGATATGCCATTTTAGCCCGCAAATTTGTCTCGCGTATGGAGTCCGTTAAATCGAGGTCCATTAAATTGAGGTTCGACTATATATATATATATATATATATATATATATATATATATATATATATATATATATATAATATATATATATATATATATATATATATAATATACACACAAACCTCGTTTTCCCGGACTAATAGGGGGGAGCACTGGTCCGGGAACCGCAAAAGTCCGGGAATCGCAACAGTCCAGAAATTATCCTCCTAACCTTTTTTTTTAAATATGAAAAAAAAAGAAAAAAGAAAGAAAGAAAGTCCAATGCCATTACCCACCCCCGGACGTTTATCCTACTCTAGTATTTACTGTCCGGCAACCGCCAATATCAACTACCCCGCCGCGGAATTTTACGTCCGCTGAGCATGCTGCCACCTGGCGGGAGGCAGCAGAAAGTGTTCAATAGTCTCAAGAGACGTTCCTGCACCAGGGGCAGTGCGGGTCAGGGGATTAACGGAGGCGGTGCAGGTGAACCGGGAGTGTCGTGTGTCCAAATGTAAACAATACGACCGCTGAGCAGGCGGGAGGCAGCAGAAAGTGTTCAATAGTCTCAAGAGACGTTCCTGCACCAGGGGCAGTGGTGGTCAGGGGACTAACGGAGGCTGTGCAGGTGAACCGTGAGTGTCGTGTGTCCAAATGTAAACAATACGACCGCTGAGGATGCTGCCACCTGGCGGGAGGCAGCAGAAAGTGTTCAATAGTCTCAGAGATGTTCCTGCACCAGGGGCAGTGGGAGTCAGGGGACTGACGGAGGCCGTGCAGGTGAACCGTGAGGTCGTGTGCCCAAATTAAAAAATACAAACCGCGAGCATGCGCCACCTGGCGGGAGGCGCGGACACTGACCAGGGGTGACAGGAGACGCTGGGAAACCGCCGGACAACTTTGTCAATTTACGACCAGCACATTTCAACGTTAAAAAAAAAAAAAAAAAAAAAAAATTGTCTTGGACTCTGACATATTCCCGGACCTCGGATTTTGTCCGGCAAATCCGATATCCGGGAAATGGAGGTCCAGGAAATCGAGGTTTGTGGGGTATATATAAATATATATATATATATATATATATATATCTATATATATTAAAATATATATATATATATATAATATATAAAATATGACTATATATATATATATAATATATATATAATATATATATATATATATATATATATATATATATATATATATATATATATATATATATATATATACAGTAAAAGCCTTTTAACTCGGCACGATAGGGGCTCTGGCCCTTGCCGAGTTTTTTCAATGTGCCGAGTTATGCAATGTCCTCTTTGATATGTGGGGGAGGGAAAATAAGTAAATTTCAGTAGTGTAAAAGCATAAAAAAATACACTTACCAGTGAACGGGTAGAATGTGCTGGATTTGATATCAAACTCAGCACAAATAGCACGCATGGACGCAACCCGCAATTTGGCTGGGCCAGAAAAGGGGTTATTTTCAAGAATTTATACTACAAGGTTGTAAGTAACCAAAAATTTTGATTGGGTATCAGGAACAAACCCATGATTAAAATTTTTATTTTTAAATGACATCTTACGGTCAGACAGTCCGTTACCATAGCAACCGTTTCCGGCAAGACAACAAATTGACTAAATTGATGATTTCTCAGGCTGTGAATGGACCGTCAGGGTTCATGTTGGTACCAAAATATGCAGAAAAGACAGCCAAAGAGCAAGAACATATACACAATGTCTGTGAAACAAAATTTAAATTCCACTTTTAAAAAAAAAAAAAAACACATTTTCTTCACATTTAATGGTCAATTTTGAAAAAAAAAAAAATTGGGTTTAAAAATTTACCAAATGGAAGTCAATTTTATTTAAGTAAGATCAGAAACAAAATACAAAACTCATAAAAATTACAAACCCCAATTAGTCCCAAATGAAACAAAAAGGAGGCCAGTGACTTTTTTTTTCAAAAACCCCTCATTTGACTTTTCCCAAGTCCATGCAGCTTCTCTGGGGAACCCCCTTCCCCAACTCTGTATGTCCCTGGAGCGGGCTCTTCAGTTTTGGGGGGCCCTTGTTTGTGTTAAAAATCGGTGGCGAGCCCTAGTGCCCCCCTTTTTGCGATTCATTGACAACAGGGGGTTGGCCAAAAACTTTTTTGGCCAAATAAAGGTGTTGCCCGAGGTGGTCCATTTTTGCAACGGGGAGTTTGGACAAAGTGGAGTAAATTTCCCCAAAAAGCTAAAAACATGCTCCAAGAGTCATGCCCCAATGAAGTCTTTGAGGGTTTTAAACTGCCCAATTGATGTGGGGGTGGCATCTCCTTTTTTTCTTGTCTGGGGACTGTTTTTCGCGTCATGGTACCTGGGCATGGGCCTTTCCCCATCGTCTTTTTTGTCAGAGGATTTTCGGTCCGAGAACAGGGGCCAAAAAAACCCAATTTCTCTCTGAGAAACCCCCAAAGGGTTTTGTAGCTTCTGCCCCGGGCCCGGAACACAAAGGAGAAAAATTTGGGGGCCCCAAACTTCATTGGGTCCTTGCGGGAAAATTGGCCCTCTGCCTTGAGGAGTTCCTTTATTATTTCCAGGTTTATTCGATGGGTGCATCGGCAACACTGTGCACGTTAACCATGCTTTCGTGTAGAAGATTGCCAAGAATACAGGGAAGACTGGTGATGTCTTCCAAAATTTTTCGGGTTTCATTTTACATCCCCCAAACTGGCATCGAAAAGAGTTTCCCCCTTAAACGGTACCCCAAATTTGCAATCCAACGGGCCCTGGGGGAAGCCCCAGGCGCTTGATGGGATGGATCTCCGACCCCGGGAGGGACGGTTCCCCCCCAAAAAACGCCCGTGTTGTTCGCCAGCTCCCCGGTAGTCAGTGGGAAATGTTTTCCTTGGTGCTGTTCCATCCAGGGCTGAAGGGGAAAGGTTTTATGGGTTTTTTGTATATAGGGCCCCCTTTAAAAACCCCTTTGTGGAAACAGTCCCCCCTCGGACCAAGTTTTAGTTGTTTTGGTTCCCAAATTTGCTCCAATTGTTAAACCCGTCGCGGGGGAGCTGTTTTTGGGGCCCGTGGTTGGGGGCCTTTCCCCAATTGAGCCCAAAATTTCCCCCCCAATCAACTTCCCTGGATGTGGGGTCTACATGCCCGTTGGGAGAAGACTTCTACCCAAAATCTGTCTCCCGTCTTACGGGCGGGCTCCACTCCAGACCCCCCAGAGGTTTATGCAGTTGTATCAAAGGGCAAAGGGGCACCTATCCCGGGGTGTGTCCAGTGGAAAGGTCATTGAGGACCTGGAAAAAAAAATAAATAAAATAAGGGGACTAAAACGCTTTAAAATACAGTTTTAAACAATGAAAAAAGGGCATTTTTCTCGTTATTTTTTACACGGAAAACCCGTAATCAAAAAGAAGCAAGCCCGAGCGATTATGCAAGTGGGAAAAATAAAAGTAACAAAGGTGAGTGAGTTAATAATTTCAAAAAAATACAAAAAAAATACTGAAAATCCCCTGAAAAAAATCTTTTTCTGCCCATTTTCACACTTTACCTCCCTTCCATCCCAACAATTGATAGTAGAAAAAATTTTCCCGGGGAAACCCTCCATGTCAGTATCAAACCCCAATCGTTTTCCCTGGCCTTGCCCACATGCATTAGGGACCCCTTTATCAGCTTCCCCCTCCCAGTGTAGTGCATACATTTTTGGGAAGGGGATATCGCCAAGTTTCCATTATTTTAATATCTGCCCCCCTTCCCCAAGCCTTTTCCGGCTTCTCTCCTTCCCGTTGGGTTCCCCAGACAGGTTTTTTCTCCTCAAGGTTCTTCCCTCCATCTTTACGGAAAAAGGGAAGCAGCCAGTTCTTTTCACCGCCCTATTTGAGTTGCGTTTCTTGTCAGCAATGAAGCAGGCCCTCCCTAGGGAAAACTTTCCCCTCTTCTTGCTGACCTTAAAGGAGTGACACAGAAACAGTGTGGGATTGGTTTCAGTGGAATCTTCAGGGCTCAGGGGCGTGACTTTCTTTTTACCCGGATCTGCACTATGGGCAGCCCGTGGCCCGAGCGTTTGACAATCCTTAGCTTTTCTCTCCTGCGCGCCCGCCCGATCAAGAAAAATTGCGCTTCTGCCTTTTTGCTAGTTTATGAATCGGTGGGCCCAAAAGTTGCGGTGCGGGGGAAACCCCCCGTTTCACCTTCCAGGTACAACCAAGGGTTTTCCTTTTCGTCTTTGGGCTTGCTTCTCCAGCGTTGGGTTTTGGGTGCCAGTCTCTTCTTCCCAAAATTTGGGTTTAACAAAACCCAAAATGTCTGCCCCCCCTGTTGCCAAAAACTCCTTTCCCCTTTTTTTTGGTCTCTGTAAATTTTTGTTCCCCATTCCTCTTTTCCCCTTCCTTAGTTTTTACTCTCAATTTTTGTAAGGATCATTTTGGCTCCCATCGCTTGCCACGATTTAAAGGGTTTTAAAAACCCGTATTTTTTCCCCCCCAGTCCTGCAAGCCTTTTGGGACAATCTGGGGGGGAATCCAATGCGGGTAGACGGGGAAAAGGGGTGGCTTGCCCGCAGGTTTTTTTTGATACCATGGTACGAAAAAAGAAAATGTTTTTCCCGTTGGGGATAAAGGGGCCCGTGAATCCATGGGTTTTTGGTACACCCCGAAAATGGGGGGGACCCTTGTCAAAGAGCCCCCAGCCAAGGGTTTTGGGTTTGGGTATTCATGCCTTTAGAAATTGGGAAACCCGAATTTAGAAAAACAAATTGCCCATTAATTTACATAAAATTTAAATTTAACACCCAAAATTTTGAAACAAAAAAGGGAAAAAGGGGAAAATTTTTTATTGAATTGTATCACCCCCCCCTGTCAGTTGGTTTATTTCATCTTTGGGCTTTCAATTTCTATTATTTTGGGACCAGCAGCATCTCTTTAGGTCATTTAAAAAATGAAAAAAATCATTATTTTAGGCATTTTGTGTAATTGGGCGGTAATGGTTTCCACCGGAACCCGAATGTTTTTACCGTAAGACGTCAATTTTTTTTTACCAAATTTACATTTTTTTTGTTTCCCGAAAACTCCCCTACAACTTTTAAAGGAAACTTACATTAAATTCTGAAAAACTTGGTTTTTTTTTGGCCCCGCCCTAACCTCACCCTTTTGCCAAAACTTTCACCTTTTTTTTCCCGCAGGTCAGGCTCCTTTAATTTTTATTCCCCTTTCTGCTTTGGGGACAACCCCTTTCGTGTGGAGCGCCCTTTTTGATAACAGTACTGTAGATGGGAAACCCAAAAAACGGGAAAAAAAAAAGGTGGCCAAAAATAAAGCAAAGGTGGGGGGGCCAGCCCCCTAGGCGGGGCCGTTTTTTTTTCGTCCCCCCAAACGAGTTTTTTGTCGTTCGTGATCCTCGAGTTTCGCGCAGAGTCCTAAATTCTTACCATTCCGACTTTCGCGCATTATCTCCCCGAGTTTCGTGCTTTTTCAGGGTTTTTTTTTTTTTTTTTTTTTTTTTTTTTTTTTTTTTATATGTGTGTGTGTGTGTGTGTGTGCCTACAGTGCCATTAGGCAGTGATCTCCAGGGGTGGGATGGTAGGCCCTGGAGGTTCCCTCAAGGGCTGTGATGGTTGTCCCTCGCCCGTGGTGGCGCAGGTAGGATATTTATAGTGACGCTTGTGATTAGAGGTTCATGCCGCCCCACTGTGGCCTCCGATGCACTCGCAATCGTAGATAGAGTTAATGGGCAGCATGTGGGTGTTCTTAGGCCACTCAACGGTGCAGAGAAAGATTTTATACCTTACGGTAATATCAAGATCAAGTATCGCTAAGAGGTAAATAGTCGTATGTACAGATAGAAGAATGGTGTGTTCCCCAAGACTGTGTGAGTGTGAGACAGGAGTGGATGAAACTGTGGAGTACTTGATGCTATAATGTGAACGGTAATGAGTATGCTAGAAAAAAGATGTTGGAGGTAGTGGTAGGAGAAGTCAGAGTGTAAAGAATGGCGAGAGATGAGAGACAGGAGTATGGGATAGGCAGATGGATTTACCTGCTGGGTTGTGTGCTGAGTGGAGGACGTGGACAGTCGGGGTGGCTGAAAGTGTGAAAGAATTCTTGGAGAATTCTTGGAGAGCACGCATGAGAGAGAATGAGAGGCAGGGGGCCCCTCAGTTAAGGGGGACCCCGTATGAATGTGATGCAGAGAGAGGAAGCAGGGGAAAATGAAACACCTAGTTTTGCTTCCCCCTTTTGCTTCTCTCCCAACAGAATACTACGTGTGTGGGAGAACGCCGGACCAAAGGCTTCACCGACAGCATCGGCTGGGTGACTCCCAACTCTAGCTCAAGCTTGTAGGTCCTCTCCTCTCCTCCTCTTCCTCCTCTCCTGTCCTCTAGTTTTGGCCGACCACCCCGGGAAGGCGGATCACAAACCCCCGGCTAAAACCCGGTACCCATTCACTGCATGGTGGACAGGGGCTCGGGGCATTTTCAGGGTATTTTTGGGGGGAGAAAGTGAGTCTTATAAGCTGTAAAATACGTTACACCTCGCACCGGACTAAATAAGCATTTTTACAGTGTTTTCAATACCCGAGTTTCGCGATCCTCAAGTTTAGCGCTATGCCTTGTGAAGAAAGCAAGTGCCAAACTCGAGAGGGTACTGTAGCTGTTTCTCATGAACCAACACTTTAGTCTCATTCAACCTTAGCTCTTCTTTAATTTTCTCTCTCTCCTCCAGTAGTTTCCTGTTGTCCTCTTTAAGCTGTCCTATTTCCTTTGTGGCCTGGTAATTTTCATTTTGAAGGTGTCATTTCTGTTGTAGCCTGACACATAAGCCATGTATGGGTGGTGGAAAATGCTGCCACACGGTCTCTCAGTGTTCCATGGTTTTCTTGTGAAAGCACCTCGCCAAATTGCCATTGTCGTGGATTCGATTACCACTGCATT